>JAQJVL010001939.1:0-133929 GCA_035578905.1 Stictocephala bisonia | reverse complement strand
CCACGCACCCATACTCGTACATTGCAAGCGACCAGAGTGAGCGAATTATGACAGTTTACCCTCCCACATATGTAGGAGCTTGATGACGCTTTTACCCACGCCCACTTTCACTTCAAAGAAAGGTGCACATTCCTAAATGTATATTTACCCCTTGATAAGATTCTTTATATTTAAATCTCTCCAAGCAGCTCTTTCCCTGGTTACTCGGTCCCTTGTAATAGTGGTACATAAATGTAATACGAGAATAAAATTTGTGGATTTGGCATTCAATAAGATTTTGATAAAGTATTACCCAGGTTTGCGAAATTATTGAGGAAACTTGTCGATATTCGTGTGACTAAGAACTGAGTCTGCAATATGGCCAATAAGACGTAAAAGTTATGTAATAGTAAACATCAGAGCACAAATGTTATTGTTGACGGTCTGCGCCTACAGGTTCAGTTTTGTAAACCTCTTTACGATAAGTCGCTTGTTGATTAATTTGTTTAAAGAAATACTGTTCCTGCAGGCAATGATGAGTACCAGGAATTATTGTGCTTGAATGTCCTTGCACTGCCGTCCTGCCAGGAATTACAAGTACTTTTTGTACTAATATTTATTATTTACCATATAATTTATTATTATTTATTTTCATATGCGTATCAGTATTAAATGCCTTCTATCAGTATCTGTTTCATTTAAAATTTACTTAAATTGAGCAGATTTTACATAAATATTGTTGTTGTATATCTATGAAGAGGAAATAATGTCTTAGATAATAATAAATAAAAATAAGAAGAAATAAAGTATAATGTTTATTGTATTGTGGTATTTACAAAATCGTTAAAATATTAATATCACACAGTTTTCGATTCAAGAAATACAAAATGTTATAACAGAATTGAGGATATCTTTATATTTTGCTTCATAACAGTACTTTACCTAGAATATAATCTGTTTTTTCTTATTTATTTATTTTTTATTTTTTATTTATTAATCTTATAAATCAATTATTGTTATATCATTTGCTGTATTCATACTGTACTCAGAATATAATCATTTGGTTGGGATTTGAAGACATATCAAACAATAACTTCTAATAATAATAAATTAATTAGAAAAATATTACTTTTCTATTCTATTTCATTAAGATTTAATGCCTAATTGAATTTAGAATCCCACGAAAGATATACATATATATGTGTAATAGGCTAATTTAATAATTATTTTAAACATTAAGTTGAAATATAAAAGTTTAGATATTTTTAAATGATTACAGATATACAATTATTCTAATACGGTGCCGCAGATTGTATTGTTACCCTTATAAGGCTTATTAAAGTGTATGTTCGAACTTGTTGACTGTCAATGTTCGCCACTGGCCGTAAGTCATAAGTTACAGTTGCGCCTTCCTGACAAGTTAATGCCTTCCCTTATTAAAGTGTATGTTCCAACTTGTTGATTGTCAATGTTCATCACTGGCCGTAAGTCGGAAGTTACAGTTGCGCCTTCCTGACAAGTTAATGCCTTCCCTTATTAAAGTGTATGTTCCAACTTGTTGATTGTCAATGTTCATCACTGGCCGTAAGTCGAAGTTACAGTTGCGCCTTCCTGACAAGTTAATGCCTTCCCTTATTAAAGTGTATGTTCCAACTTGTTGATTGTCAATGTTCACCACTGGCCGTAAGTCAGAAGTTACAGTTGCGCCTTCCTGACAAGTTAATGCCTTCCCTTATTAAAGTGTATGTTCCAACTTGTTGATTGTCAATGTTCACCACTGGCCGTAAGTCAGAAGTTACAGTTGCGCCTTCCTGACAAGTTAATGCCTTCCCTTATTAAAGTGTATGTTCCAACTTGTTGATTGTCAATGTTCACCACTGGCCGTAAGTCAGAAGTTACAGTTGCGCCTTCCTGACAAGTTAATGCCTTCCCTTATTAAAGTGTATGTTCCAACTTGTTGATTGTCAATGTTCATCACTGGCCGTAAGTCATAAGTTACAGTTGCGCCTTCCTGACAAGTTAATGCCTTCCCTTATTAAAGTGTATGTTCCAACTTGTTGATTGTCAATGTTCACCACTGGCCGTAAGTCATAAGTTACAGTTGCGCCTTCCTGACAAGTTAATGCCTTCCCTTATTAAAGTGTATGTTCCAACTTGTTGATTGTCAATGTGCACCACTGGCCGTAAGTCAGAAGTTACAGTTGCGCCTTCCTGACAAGTTAATGCCTTCCCTTATTAAAGTGTATGTTCCAACTTGTTGATTGTCAATGTGCACCATTGGCCGTAAGTCATAAGTTACAGTTGCGCCTTCCTGACAAGTTAATGCCTTCCCTTATTAAAGTGTATGTTCCAACTTGTTGATTGTCAATGTTCATCACTGGCCGTAAGTCAGAAGTTACAGTTGCGCCTTCCTGACAAGTTAATGCCTTCCCTTATTAAAGTGTATGTTCCAACTTGTTGATTGTCAATGTTCATCACTGGCCGTAAGTCAGAAGTTACAGTTGCGCCTTCCTGACAAGTTAATGCCTTCCCTTATTAAAGTGTATGTTCCAACTTGTTGATTGTCAATGTTCATCACTGGCCGTAAGTCAGAAGTTACAGTTGCGCCTTCCTGACAAGTTAATGCCTTCCCTTATTAAAGTGTATGTTCCAACTTGTTGATTGTCAATGTTCATCACTGGCCGTAAGTCAGAAGTTACAGTTGCGCCTTCCTGACAAGTTAATGCCTTCCCTTATTAAAGTGTATGTTCCAACTTGTTGATTGTCAATGTTCATCACTGGCCGTAAGTCAGAAGTTACAATTGCGCCTTCCTGACAAGTTAATGCCTTCCCTTATTAAAGTGTATGTTCCAACTTGTTGATTGTCAATGTTCACCACTGGCCGTAAGTCGGAAGTTACAGTTGCGCCTTCCTGACAAGCTAATGCCTTCCCTTATTAAAGTGTATGTTCCAACTTGTTGATTGTCAATGTTCACCACTGGCCGTAAGTCAGAAGTTACAGTTGCGCCTTCCTGACAAGTTAATGCCTTCCCTTATTAAAGTGTATGTTCCAACTTGTTGATTGTCAATGTTCACCACTGGCCGTAAGTCAGAAGTTACAGTTGCGCCTTCCTGACAAGTTAATGCCATCCCTTATTAAAGTGTATGTTCCAACTTGTTGATTGTCAATGTTCATCACTGGCCGTAAGTCAGAAGTTACAGTTGCGCCTTCCTGACAAGTTAATGCCTTCCCTTATTAAAGTGTATGTTCCAACTTGTTGACTGTCAATGGTCACCACTGACCGTAAGTCAGAAGTTACAGTTGCGCCTTCCTGACAAGTTAATGCCTTCCCTTATTAAAGTGTATGTTCCAACTTGTTGATTGTCAATGTTCACCACTGGCCGTAAGTCGGAAGTTACAGTTGCGCCTTCCTGACAAGTTAATGCCTTCCCTTATTAAAGTGTATGTTCCAACTTGTTGATTGTCAATGTTCACCACTGGCCGTAAGTCAGAAGTTACAGTTGCGCCTTCCAGAAAAGTTAATGCCTTCCCTTATTAAAGTGTATGTTCCAACTTGTTGATTGTCAATGTTCACCACTGGCCGTAAGTCAGAAGTTACAGTTGCGCCTTCCTGAAAAGTTAATGCCTTCCCTTGTTAAAGTGTATGTTCCAACTTGTTGATTGTCAATGTTCATCACTGGCCGTAAGTCGGAAGTTACAGTTGCGCCTTCCTGACAAGTTAATGCCTTCCCTTATTAAAGTGTATGTTCCAACTTGTTGATTGTCAATGTTCATCACTGGCCGTAAGTCGAAAGTTACAGTTGCGCCTTCCTGACAAGTTAATGCCTTCCCTTATTAAAGTGTATGTTCCAACTTGTTGATTGTCAATGTTCACCACTGGCCGTAAGTCAGAAGTTACAGTTGCGCCTTCCTGACAAGTTAATGCCTTCCCTTATTAAAGTGTATGTTCCAACTTGTTGATTGTCAATGTTCATCACTGGCCGTAAGTCGGAAGTTACAGTTGCGCCTTCCTGACAAGTTAATGCCTTCCCTTATTAAAGTGTATGTTCCAACTTGTTGATTGTCAATGTTCATCACTGGCCGTAAATCGGAAGTTACAGTTGCGCCTTCCTGACAAGTTAATGCCTTCCCTTATTAAAGTGTATGTTCCAACTTGTTGATTGTCAATGTTCATCACTGGCCGTAAGTCAGAAGTTACAGTTGCGCCTTCCTGACAAGTTAATGCCTTCCCTTATTAAAGTGTATGTTCCAACTTGTTGATTGTCAATGTTCATCACTGGCCGTAAGTCAGAAGTTACAGTTGCGCCTTCCTGACAAGTTAATGCCTTCCCTTATTAAAGTGTATGTTCCAACTTGTTGATTGTCAATGTTCATCACTGGCCGTAAGTCGGAAGTTACAGTTGCGCCTTCCTGACAAGTTAATGCCTTCCCTTATTAAAGTGTACGTTCCAACTTGTTGATTGTCAATTTTCATCACTGGCCGTAAGTCAGAAGTTACAGTTGCGTCTTCCTGACAAGTTAATGCCTTCCCTTATTACTATAAGGAAACTTCACCATAATAAGATTAAAAGTTGACAATTATATTCTAATGGGTCTCAATATTTTCCCAAACTGCAATAATAATCAAGTTTCATTTATACTTTATTCGTTATAAGACTTAAAATTATATTATTATAATTTTAAAAGAAATTATTAGTTATTAATTAGAACATAAACTTTTAACCATAGCTAATATTATGTTTTATTTTTACTTTCCTCGACAGTAAAATATTAAATAATAACAATCAAATTATTTATAGTCAAAAAATTAAATGCATATCTAAGAATTGAGATCGAAACATAGTTTTAATAAATACAGTCAATACATCGAATTCTTCATTTTTTAAATAAGTATAAATAAACAGCACGCTGAATTTATTTTATATTCAATATTTACTTATGTTATTTATTTGACAACTTGTGATATTAACTAATATCACAAGTTGTAAATAATTAAGTGTTTATATGAAACCTGTTCAAAATGTTATAAATGGAAAAGAAGTTCGTACACTCTTTACTGCACGACTTGATTGCTCTCTGTGGTCCTGTCATCAGTTAGGAAGTTTCCTAAATGTTCACACATTTCCTGATAATATTTTAATATCCTCGTATTAGTTATTAATATAGGTCTGAATATGGTCCTAGTTTTTAGACGAGCCGGTGGCCGAAAGGTCTGAGGCGTCAAAACTTGCGCAGGTTCGTATCTTGGCCTTGATTGGAAGTTTTTATTGGTAATTTTCACCTTGTACTGTATTTTTTTCCTCCTTATTCTGGCTAGATAAGTTCCTCGACAATATTAGTAGTCTGTGGGGAATGGGAAGAGTAAGATATTAAAGGAGAAGGCATCTCAATTGAAAAAAGTAGCCTCTAAAAAATGTACGAACAATTACTGTGTGGGATCGTGGTACTGCACTAGCGTCCTTCCACGAGTGACTTGAACAAAAACTACAAACAGTGTTTTCCTTGTTCGTGGCGTAAAACGGTAGATCGCCTCGCAAGGCACCAACATACTGTTCTATTGAAACACCCGCGCACAAACACACTGTGGTATTCCAACTTTGATGTAGTTAGTTAGTTTGTATGGGGATATGCAGTTGGTCCAGCCAACCCTTGCAACGAAGCCTGAGGCTTTTTGTGCCAATCCCGGCGCCTAATCGTCGTAAAGCTGGCAATCCTTGACCAGGTCAGGAGCTTCTTCACTAGATTAGTAATTTCCGACTGTCCCAGAGGTGAGCCTTCAAAAAGTGCTCTTCTCCTGGCACCAAGGGCCTCACACTCCAGGACAATGTGTTCTGTCGACTCTTCGTCCTCCCCACAGAGGCGACAGATGGGATCCTCCGTAAAGAGTCCCACTGTTATTAGATGCCTCCGGAATTTGCCGTGACCGGTGATGAGTCCCACCACCAGCTTGACGTGCGATTTACTCAACCCAAGAAGTGACTTTGTTAACTTCTGGGAAGGATTTCTGACAAGAACCTTGCCAAGTCTTTGCCCTGGGAACCGCCGCCATCTTTCCAGATGTCTGGCGCTGACCCAGTTTTTGATTGCTGTTTTGACAGCTGCAATCGAAACGCCGCAGGCCGGCTCAGGACCAATGAAGGGCTTGAGAGCGCACCCTCCCTAGCCAAGACATCGGCCTGCTCGTTGCCTTCTAATCCCCTATGTCCTGGGATTCATTCCAGCAAGACCTGATTTCTTGAACCCAGGATGCTGAGGGACTCCACAAAATTTAGGACTAGACCGAAAAAACCCTTTCCCGGGAGTAAAGGGCCCCCAAAGGGCCCAACTATGTTTGGAGGGGGATATTTTTCCCCAAAACCCCCCTCTCTCGCCCCCCCTGGGGGGCCCAAAATTAAAAGGATTGGGGGCAAATTCAGTTTGGGAAAAAGGGGTCCCAAACCCCCCAGGCTCACGCTACCCGTTGGCCCTAGGGTGCCAGTATAGAACCCAAACCCAGTTTTTTTTCCCCATTTTGCCCCGTTGTGAACCAATAAAATTCGGTGGGGAGAAAAAAACCGGGAAAACTAACAAGCCCCGTACTCCCTTGACCTGAAACCCAACGTTTGGAAATCTGGTAAAAAAGGGTTTTAGTCCCAATGAAGTCAGATTTTTCTTTGAGATTTACCCATCTTTTAAACTAGCGGGGGCCAAATGGGGAAAGGCCCTTACAGGACCCCTTTTCCAGGGGCCTTTAGTTGAAGCCTGTAAGCCCCCGCCCGAGCCTCCCCAATAATGAAGAGATCAAGGGGCGGCAGGTTTAAGAAGAACCTCCAGTGCAATAGAAGGGGTCGACCTAAAGGCCCCTGTCATGCACATGCAGGCAAGTCTTTGTAGGCTAGAAAGCCTACCCCGGACAGTTACCTGATTGACCTTAGGCCACCAGATCAAAGCCCAGTAAGTAATTTGTGGTCTGATGACCGCCTGTGTAAAGCCAGTGGCAGACATAGGGGTAACAGGCCCCATGTGGAGCCCAAGCAGCGCTTATTGGTCACGAAGGACCATTTAGCTCTGCGGATAAATTTATAAGGTGAATTCCATTCTTTTTTGATAAAGGGGATTCCCCCCCGTTTACTTAAGACAAATGAAACAGGGAGAATCCCCCAAGGGGCCCAGGTTTTTAAAGGACCCCTAAACCCCTTTTCCTGGTAAAGGGGCCCAATTTTTATTTCCCTTGGAAGGGTTTATTGAAAACCCCTTCTGAAAACCCCGGGAAAAAAAACTATTCAACCCCCCCCAACTTCGTTATGAGCCCCAAAACAGGCCTGAAAAATTTGAGGGCCCCCATTTAGGAAAAAGTTTCGTCCGCATAGCCCTTATAAAAATCCCCTTTTCCCCCGTGAGGGGGAAAAGGAGATTCCAAAGGCCCCCAAGGGGGGGGTGAACAAAAACTCCCCCCTGTGGGCATCCTCGGTCCCCAGAAATCTCCCCACCTCCTTAAAAAGGGTTGTTTGAATTTTTTTGCCCCAAAAAGTGGTCAAACCCACCTACAAATGGGGGGCTCTACCCCCACTTTGCCCCACCCACGAAAAATTGGGATATTTTAGGTGTTGTTGAATCCCCCTCAATAACCAAAAAGGCCCCCTAGAGAAATTTTTTTTGTTTCCCCCGGGGAATTTTCCCGGGATGATGCCCAAAAGGGGGAAAGGGCAAAAACTGAAAGGGATTCCCCCGGGAGATACGCATGTTTTTTTTCGATTTAAAGGGGGAGCCTTTAAGGTTTCGAATGGGGGAATTTCCTACGGCCCTTCCATGGTCTTCTAAAAGGGGAAACGGGGGAAAGGAAAAATTTTTGGGGGGGGGCCTAAAGGATTTAGCGTTCGGTAGTCGCCACGCCCCGTTAGGAAAAAAACAAAATTTTGTTAACCCCTCCGGGATGAGGAAAAAACCCCGAAGGAAGATGGCCCCTGAAAAAATTTTCGCAAAGTAGAAAGTGGGGGGTTCGGGGGGCCCCTTTTTTCCCCAAAAGCAGGAAAGACCCCAATCACCCCCGGGGGAAAAAAAAATTTGGGCTGAATTGGCTTTTCCCCCAAATTTAATTTTTAAAACGGTGATTAAAACGTCTAGCTTGCCCCCAGCCCTTTTGATTTTGTAGGTGTAGATTAAATCTCTGAGGGCCGGGGGCCCCCAGGGGATCCCCCAACGAGACCCCGGGGAAAATGAACTCCAAAAGGGGAGCTTGGGGTTTTTGCCGGGTTTTAAAGTTGTCAATTTTGAGTGGTTTTTTCGACTCCCCAAGGGGTTGGATAGGTTGTAGCCAAGTTTTTTTGGATTCTGGTCCCTCTTTAAAGGAGCCCATAAAGCCGTTTAGATCACGAATGGATAATTTGGGAAATCGTTAAGAGCTAAACGATACTTTCGGACAATTGCCCACCTCAAGCGTTAAAAAGTTTAAAACCCCCTTTTTCTTGGTTTCCCCGGGGTTTTTGCCACCCCCCGATTTTTTGATTAGGGGGGTGTGTTTAAAATTTGGACATTTGGGTGTGGAAATTTAAAGGATGGCACCCTTAAACAGGATCCCGTGCCCCAAATTTTCCCCGAAAAACCAAATTGTACCTACCCCCCCCCCGGGCCCCAAGCCCGAATGGCCGAAAGTTCGCAGAAAAGGACTCCCACCCCCGCCCCTTTAATGATTTCGGTGGGAGAGGAAAAGGTGACTTTTTTAGCTTTGAAAAAATAAAAACGAATGTCAGGATTGAAAGAGAAGGGTTTCGCTAGACCCCCCCTTTTTTGTAAATTTAAAGGCCTAGAGTGACCGCTTTGAAAAGGGGGTCAGGTTATGCCCCGGCCAAAAAACCCTTTTTAAAAACGTGGGTTCTTTCCCCCGATTTTAAAATTTGAATAGATTTTTTGCAAAAATTTAAAAGTTTAATATTAAAAATTTTTTTTAAATTAAAATTCCCAAACCCCTCCTTTTTGGAGTCAAAAAAAACCCCCAAAAGCTTCATAAAGGGCATTGGCGGAGCGCCCAAAAGGGCCCCCCCCCAAGGGATTTTTTCTCTCCCCGGGGCCCTTTATTTCCCCGGGAAAGGTGGGGATCCTGTATAAATGGGGAAAGGTACAAAGAGGGGCAGGGGAAACCCCCTTTCCCCCTTTTCCTCAGTGTTCATTGTATTTAAACTTTTCGTGATGCCCGGGAAAAAAATCAAAAGGGGAAAATATTTTAAAATTTGGTACAAGATAAGGCCCTAGCATTTTTGGGGCCCAAGGGGAAAAATTAAATTTAAACCCTTTTGCATGGGCCATTTCCCGGGCGTTTCGGCCTTGTGTAACCAAGGTTTTGAATGGGGAGGCCCGATGTTGTTTGCAGTCATGGAACTGAAAAGAGGGTTCCCGAGGCACCCCAACTGTGGTGCGGGTTGGGTTGGGAAACCCCCTTGGGATTGTTAGAGTAAGACCCCGGGAAAACCCCCAGACCCCCCAACCCTCAACTTTTTTCTTTTGGCCCTTTTTTGGGGGAAGAAAAATGATCATCCAAAAGGGCGGGAAAAGGTCTTTGCCCCTTGGTCGGCCTTTCGATGATGATGGCCCTTCCCTTCACATTTAGTTATTTTTTTGTTTTAAAAACTTAGGTTTTCTGGCCCTGCCCCAATCTTTGAGTGTTTTTAGGGTTTGAAAGCACCTTGGTACCGGGATGTTTTTTTTTGGCCCCACCAAATTGAACGGGGCCCTTCTAAAAATTTGAGGAGGGGGGGAAGTTGTAGCAAACCCATTTTTTTGTCTCGTCCGTTTTCGGCCGGAGACAATAAGAGCACCCCTCTCCATGTAGGAGTTGGTGAACAAAGGGAGCTCACCATTGTCCAGCGGGCATATCGACTCAACCAGAGCTGTCTGATGAGGTTGCCCCTGCTCTTCAGTGAGCTTGCTCCCCCGGATAGTTAGGTGGCACAACCGCCACCTTAATAGACTTAAGAGCTTCAGAAGGTTCTGAGAAGAGGTTCCCTGGAACCTTCCTCGGCCCTTCCCTTTGTCTCTTTAAGTCCCTCTGAGCCTTACGAGGTGAAGGGGTCGAGCCCTGCGGGCGAGCCGCGTTTAGCGCCCACCTTTAGGGCCGTCACCCCTCGCCTTAGGAAGTCGCTCCCCTCTGGGCCTCCGCGGGGTGAAAGGGGTCGAGCCCTGCGGGCGTGCGCATTTGGCGCCACCTTTAGAGCTTTCCCTCTCCGACTAGGAGTCGCCGAAGAGGTTTTCTTCGAGGGTCGATACTTCGCAGGGTCCCCCACTGTACACCCTGCCAGGCAAGTCTCTCCTTCAGGAGTTTCTTCCTCTGATTGCCAGGAATGCGTCTCCCTGGCTATCTTCATCCTGTTCAGAGCCTCTGCTGTCCGATCGAGCTGATCAGAGCCTGGGCTCCGAGGAAGGTTGTTTTCCGGAGTCAGAGAGCGACATGTCCCCCTCCACCGAATCCCTGACCCGAGCAGCGGGGACTTCAAGCTGGCCATCTTGGCTGCCTTCGTTCCCCGTTCCAAGGTCCTTGTCTAAGGGCTCTGAGCGGTCCTCAGCCAAGTTGGATTCAGAGTCAGAGAGAGACATGTCCCCCCCCCCCCCCGACGTTGATTTGGCCCGAGCAATGGAAAACAAGGGCTGGCCAGTAACTTTGATTTATGTATCCTAGAAAGGACATATCAATATTCCTTATTTTATGGAACTGTCTTGAAAATCTGTATCAGGGAATTTTAATCCTCTTGAATTTCAGACTACAAATTGTGGTTTAAAAATTAAATTAAAAAAAAATAAAAATCACATATAATTTAAAGATTAATTAAATATTTTCAGTATATCACTGCTAACTGTAATAATTTTGTAGGGACAATAATATAGTGGTAGCTTTTAGTTTAGATGCTCTGGAATATGATACTATCATGCGTTTAACAATGGTGGTAAGGGCTTCCGGGGTGGGGGGGGGGGGGGTTAGAGGCCATCTGCGACTCTGCAGACTCATTATCGTTAGACCGCATTGATGCTATCAAACGTGGGCTGTTTATACTAGACAACGTTTTCTCGGCCTCCTTGTAATAGTAACAACGTTGTAAAAATATCACAAAGAATATTCTTTAGGTTATTAAGTATTTGAAAAATGTATTTTAATCTAATATACACAAAATTAACTTCTTTAAAATAAGATTTTCATAAGTTCTTTTAATAAATTACATTTTTTTAACGATGGTGTATCATTTAGGCCACTACAAAAAAGAATTAGGTACTTATTGACTAATTTGAGTACTTAAATTACTTAAAATCTTATAAATTACTTAAAAATTAAAGCAATTATATTCATACGAAATCCCTATATTATTTTCTTATTTTAAAACTTTAAACCGTAAATTTAATATTATTAGTTGAGAGTAGGTGGTATAATATTAAATGAATTATTATTAACTATGTCCAATATATTTTTACAAATGTCGTATGGCTATTAGTATAGCAGTTCCCCTCTTCTGCTTAGACTTTATTTCTTAGGCTCGTTGGACCACCGCCAAAACACGACTTCCGAACCACAGGAGCAGCACAGGGGCAACATCTGATATAGTCTCACCGGAAATTGAACCTGAAGTAATATATTCAACCCGGAAATATATATTAAATATAAACAACAAAGGGGTAAATGTATACAGCTACAGAAAAGAAGACGTGAAATTATGCTTTCGAAAAGTATAAATGCAAGCAAACAGGAAGTGACATATTCAAGTCTATACAAAAATGATAAAATAATATCATTCTGAATGTTTAATTAGCTAAAAGGACAGTGTTTCGGTAATCTAAGGTTCATGTTTGTAGAAAGTTCGACACTACCACTTGCATCTGCCATACTATCTCGCGACGTAAAGGTTTAAAATAGTTTCATATTAAATTGTAATAATGTATAATACAAACTAACGAGTTGGGTTAGTTGAGTCAAGTAATTTTAGCTTCAGTGTTTGTTTATTTTCACTTCTACATTTAGTTAACATATGGTCTACTATATAAGAGAGAATCTGTCTCAAACAAAATGTTGATATATCGTTTGTTTGAATGGTTCTTGCTTGTTATTGATTTTTATTTCGTTAAATTGCTACTACTGTTTGTTTATTTTCACAAATTGCTACTGTTTGTTTATTTTCACTTCTACATTTAGTTAACATATGGTCTACTATATAAGAGAGAATCTGTCTCAAACAAAATGTTGATATATCGTTTGTTTGCTTGTTATTGATTTTTATTTCGTTAAATTGCTACTATTTAACAATTTTCTAATTTAATTGTACCTCCACTCAGGCTTCTTTGAGCCTTGGAGGTTAACTTTTTATTTTCTCTTTTATTATGGTAACTTTATTATAACATATGTTTTTCACAGTGTAAAGACTGTTAGTCAAGATGTTAGGGTACCCAGCCTAATGATTGTTGGTAATATAATCTTGTTTTGGTATTTATTTTAATATATGCTTAATTTGTAATGGTTGATCAACAATGTTAAGTGATATGAAGCATTTAATATGGTGTATTTTTGAGAAAATAAAAACATATTATTACTAACTATCAATTGTTTAAAATCCGCATTTTAATTAATTTATTCAGTACAGTTAAAAGATCTTTAAAGTTTTTTTAATAACTAGTATTGTCAATCATATTACCATTGAAATATCTTAAATACAAATCCTGACATTTTAAAATATAATCAGCTGACATTGTTCAAAAGGAATCTGTCTACAATACGTGAAAAAAAAAAAACAAACAGTTTATTCACAGTCGTTGTTTGCAAAGCTAATATCTCTTTCTCATATATATAAATGCCTACATGTAAACCAAAAAAATATAGAATTCAATGCCCATACTAAAGGTTTAGAATTCCATATTTTCACAGAATTCCACATTTTAAAAAATTTGATATATTCCTTCAGTCCCTACTTTCAATTACTGTATTCATAGAGCGTCACTTCTAAGACAGCAGCCCCCACTAGGGCCAACAGCTGGAACAGGTCAAGAACAACAGAGGAGCAGCCGTGAACAGTTAATACTTCCCTCATTACTTGCAAAATTACTGCATATAGAATTTTTAGGAGAGAGTATCCTAATCGTTGTACGCTCATCAACGCACTTACACGAAAATTCTCTTGGTCAATCAGCTATCCCCTTGAATACTGGACAGAGTATCTTAATCGTTGTACGCTCATCAACCAACTTACTCGAAAGTACTCTTGGTCAATCAGCAATCCCCTTGTATACTGGACAGAGTATCTTAATCGTTGTACTGCTCATCAACCAACTTACTCGAAAATACTCTGTCAGTCAGCTATCCCCTTGTATACTGGACAGAGTATCTTAATCGTTGTACGGTCATCAACCAACTTACTCGAAAATACTCTTGGTCAATCAGCAATCCCCTTGTATACTGGACAGAGTATCTTAATCGTTGTACTGCTCATCAACCAACTTACTCGAAAATACTCTTGGTCAATCAGCAATCCCCTTGTATACTGGACAGAGTATCTTAATCGTTGTACGCTCATCAACCAACTTACTCGAAAGTACTCTTGGTCAATCAGCTATCCCCTTGAATACTGGACAGAGTATCTTAATCGTTGTACGCTCATCAACCAACTTACTCGAAAGTACTCTTGGTCAATCAGCTATCCCCTTGTATACTGGACAGAGTATCTTAATCGTTGTACTGCTCATCAACCAACTTACTCGAAAATACTCTTGGTCAATCAGCAATCCCCTTGTATACTGGACAGAGTATTTTAATCGTTGTACGCTCATCAACCAACTTACTCGAAAGTACTCTTGGTCAATCAGCTATCCCCTTGAATACTGGACAGAGAATCTTAATCGTTGTACGCTCATCAACCAACTTACTCGAAAGTACTCTTGGTCAATCAGCTATCCCCTTGTATACTGGACAGAGTATCTTAATCTTTGTACGCTCATCAACCAACTTACTCGAAAGTACTCTTGGTCAATCAGCAATCCCCTTGTATACTGGACAGAGTATCTTAATCGTTGTACGGTCATCAACCAACTTACTCGAAAATACTCTTTGTCAGTCAGCTATCCCCTTGTATACTGGACAGAGTATCTTAATCGTTGTACGCTCATAAACCAACTTACTCGAAAATACTCTTTGTCAGTCAGCTATCCCCTTGTATACTGGACAGAGTATCTTAATCGTTGTACGGTCATCAACCAACTTACTCAAAAGTACTCTTGGTCAGTCAGCAATCCCCTTGTATACTTGACAGAGTATCTTAATCGTTGTACGCTCATCAACCAACTTATTCGAAAATACTCTTTGTCAGTCAGCTATCCCCTTGTATACTGGACAGAGTATCTTAATCGTTGTACGGTCATCAACCAACTTACTCGAAAGTACTCTTGGTCAGTCAGCAATCCCCTTGTATACTTGACAGAGTATCTTAATCGTTGTACGCTCATCAACCAACTTACTCGAAAATACTCTTGGTCAGTCAGCAATCCCCTTGTATACTGGACAGAGTATCTTAATCGTTGTACGGTCATCAACCAACTTACACGAAAGTACTCTTGGTCAGTCAGCAATCCCCTTGTATACTGGACAGAGTATCTTAATCGTTGTAAGCTTATCAATCATCTTACTCGAAAATATTTTTGGGCATTCAGCAATCCATCATTTACACTCTAACGTATATCATAATCAAAAAATTATTCAATTTCAAACAGTATACTCATCATTCGAAATCATGCAAAAAGTCCAATTTTTGTCAACAATACACTTACATTAAACGATCCACCTACGATACCCGTACGCTCATCACTTACACAATGGTGTCATTACAATGTTTGTTCTAAATATCTTACTTAAAATCATTAATTCAGAATCACTTAAGTATAAAATGGAGAGAATGATGTTTGAAGTCCATTTACTGCACACGTATTTCCACCTCTACTTCGGGGTAATTCAACTTAGAACTTTGTAGGCTACGTGATCTTCGACTTTATTTTACAGTTCGCTAACTTTCAAACTTTGAGTAAAACTACAACTAAGTATTGTACTTAAAAAGTCTTTATGCCTAAAGTATAAAGTACAATATTAATATTTTAATGACTTAGGTGTATTATAAATATACCAGTGATTGTAAATAATGTATATATGAATGAAAAGAAAATTGAGAACTGAGAATGAATACCTTTATATTAATAATTTAATGTTCATCTATATTCATGCCATTTATATTTTAAATTGTTTAAGTATTTGTGAATAAAGCCATTCTTTTGTAGAAAATGCAAAACATTCCAGGAATTTGTGGTCATAGAATAAATATAACTAACTCTGGCTAAAACACTGGTTTACTAAAATTACACCATTCAAATAAGTTTTGTGTATATGAAAATTGCGTAAATTTGTAGTATGTATTAATATATAAACTAATACAGTAATAAAAAAGAATAATTTAATTTACAAAACAATTCAATTTAACTATAATATAAATAATTTACTTGTTGGATAAACGAATCTATTAAAATATTAGAATTTTATTTATTTTTTTATTTTTTTTAGCATTGTTGGTATTTCTTTTAAATATTATTGAATTATAATTTAAAGCTCGTCGCCTTCTCAGTGACAGTCAACCATACAGACACACACTTCTGTTCAAGTTTTCTCGACGCCTGCTCAGTGACAGTCAACCATACAGACATACGTTTCTGTACAAGTTTTCTCGACGCCTGCTCAGTAACAGTCAACTATACAGACACACGCTTCTGTACAAGTTTTCTCGACGCCTGCTCAGTGACAGTCAACCATACAGACACTCGCTTCTGTACAAGTTTTCTCGACGCCTGCTCAGTGACAGTCGACCATACAGACACACGCTTCTGTACAAGTTTTCTCGACGCCTGCTCAGTGACAGTCAACCATACAGACATACGTTTCTGTACAAGTTTTCTCGACGCCTGCTCAGTGACAGTCAACCATACAGACACACGCTTCTGTACAAGTTTTCTCGACGCCTGCTCAGTGACAGTCAACCATACAGACACACGCTTCTGTACAAGTTTTATCGACGCCTGCTCAGTGACAGTCAACCATACAGACACACGCTTCTGTACACGTTTTCTCGACGCCTGCTCAGTGACAGTCAACCATACAGACATACGTTTCTGTACAAGTTTTCTCGACGCCTGCTCAGTGACAGTCAACCATACAGACACACGCTTCTGTACAAGTTTTCTCGACGCCTGCTCAGTGGCAGTCGACCATACAGACACACGCTTCTGTACAAGTTTTCTCGACGCCTGCTCAGTGACAGTCAACCATACAGACACACACTTCTGTACAAGTTTTCTCGACGCCTGCTCAGTGACAGTCAACCATACAGACATACGTTTCTGTACAAGTTTTCTCGACGCCTGCTCAGTGACAGTCAACCATACAGACACACGCTTCTGTACAAGTTTTCTCGACGCCTGCTCAGTGACAGTCAACCATACAGACACACACTTCTGTACAAGTTTTCTCGACGCCTGCTCAGTGACAGTCAACCATACAGACATACGTTTCTGTACAAGTTTTCTCGACGCCTGCTCAGTGACAGTCAACCATACAGACACACGCTTCTGTACAAGTTTTCTCGACGCCTGCTCAGTGACAGTCGACCATACAGACACACGCTTCTGTGCAAGTTTTCTCGACGCCTGCTCAGTGACAGTCAACCATACAGACACACGCTTCTGTACACGTTTTCTCGACGCCTGCTCAGTGACAGTCAACCATACAGACATACGTTTCTGTACAAGTCTTCTCGATGCATGCTCAGTGACAGTCAACCATATAGACATAAGCTTCTGTACAAGTCTTCACGACGCATGCTCAGTGACAGTCAATCATACAGACATACGCTTCTGTACAAGTCTTCTCGACGCCTGCTCAGTGACAGTCCACCATACAGATAGACACTTCTGTTCAAGTGTTCTAATCACATGTTGAGTGACTGTCAATCATAGCTACAGGCGTTTCAGTGCAAGTCTGCAGTATTTATCAAATTAAGTAATAATAAGTAATTATTTCTCATGTTGTGAGGAAACTGATTTTCAATCTTTTGAAATGTTAATGTCACATACCACATACCCCAACTTTATATTGCAGCATAAATCACATTTTATGTCTAAGTACTAAATAATATGTACCGTCATTGTATGGAACACATAATATTTTTTTTATTCAGCATCGACAAAAGATCGTCCTTATGTTTCCTATTCATAAATATTTTAAGACATACAATTTCCAATCCCTGAAAATAATGTAGAGTAGCTAATGTGTTCTTTTAAAATGACAAACGATATATGGAAAGTTGCGTTTCATAAATTGGAACTATAAGTTTTTTTTTAATTTAAAATCCTTGTTGTAATTTAAAATCCATCTGTCCCTAAATACAAACCCATTATTTTATTACTACTGTCGTAATGAAATATGCTACAAGATATTTTTTTAGAAAAATTATAAGTTGTTTACTTAAAAACTAATAATAATAAACATGGTTTCATACCACTTCAGTGAACTATGAGCATGAAAAGGTTGAAAAAGTGTATATTTATGAACATTGCAGAAAATCTCCAAATCGTTGCCTGACTAGTCTTTTGAACCGTGTTCTATGGTATTTCGAAAACAAGACACAGGACACTAATAGATCGTCATTTTCAAAAATGACAGTTTAACCATTGAGAAGAGCTTAAGTACTTGTTAGCCCGACATATTGTAGATTAGTTACTTGAGTTGATATAATCAATAGACATAGGCTTCTCCTCTTATAACCTAAACATGAGCGTACATATCCGATACATATACGATCAACGAAACAACCCTCGGAAAGAAACATTTGTTATCGAAAGAAAGGCCGTTTGCTAAAAGATTCTCTAAACTACTCCATTTGGGAATTCATTTTCCGGCCACATTAAGTCCAACTGCTCCCAACAGAGATATCCACCATGCCATTTAGGTGTTATGAGCTGTAGGTTCATTGATTTGTAGAACCCTTTCCAACAGTTCGTCTGTTGTTCACATAACTCTACAGTCTGTATCTATGGGTTTAACTTCCACGCATCCACGTAGGTTAGCTCGTACAGCTAACTTGTTGTGATTAGATAAATAAGATGTAAAGCTAGTAGATCCAAGATTCAAAAGCCCAAACTAAATTACATAGCAAACAAAATCTAAGTAAATGCAAGGTAACCCCCCCTCATTGCACATTTTCATAACATAATATATAAAAACCATTGGTCTTTATATCGCTATATCTGTATTTAATGACAGAGCATTTATCCCATATTTCAATATGAATTTAATGTACGTGTTCAAAAGTGCACCCTATCTTCAAACACCAGTCTGGGGTTAAATGGAGTATTGTTTTTAAATAATAATACATATTTGTAATGTTTATATATAACTAAAATCTATGAGCAAAATATTATCATTCATTTTACAGTTTTAGCCTTCATTAATTTCTAGTAACATGGGTTGTTACTGTTTTATCGACATTCTCATTACCTAAATGTAATTCATCCATTGCTTAAGATCAGAAAAGATCCCACTGCGTGCTCATAGTTTTTCTTCTTTTCGACATTAGGAACTAAAATAAATAAAAAAAAATGCTCGTTGGCATTCATATTCAATCAAATGTCCGGATTTATATTGTTCTCCATGTATTCGAACAACAGTGAATTTGCCATAATCGCTTTCCATACACTGTTTTATAAATTGGAGTGCAAAATAAATGTTAATTTTGTCTTGTTCTGCAATATCTAATTGAATAACTATATGTGGCAAACTATCGACTCATTTTAATTTTAAGATGCTAAGATAACAGATTTTAGAAACTTTAATTCTTTTCATTTTTACAATACTTTGACAATCTAGTGGTAAATATTAACACGTCATCTTTACAGTTGGTCGTTATCAAAACTCTAAACGCAAACTTAAAATCTCATAAAACATTTTTAAATTCATTTCGACTTAATTTTACTCATCAAACTAACTAAACAATGTTTTTCTTGCCTTTCTATACCAATATTTAAAGATATGCATTGATTAACTGATAAGTATGTTATAGAGAATGTTCGCTGGTATTGTACGTCTGTTGTCTCAGAGACCAGCTAGTATACATCTCTCCCGACCTCCTTAGAGAAGCACAATACAAATGCTTTGCTGGTATTGTGCATTTGTAGTCTCACAGACCAGCTAGTATACATCTCTCCCGACCTCCTTAGATAAGGTTTGCTGGTATTGTGCATTTGTAGTCTCAGAGACCAGCTAGTATACATCTCTCCCGACCTCATACGAGAAGGTTCGCTGGTATTGTACAGCTGTTGTCTCAGAGACCAGCTTGTATACATCTCTCCCGACCTCATACGAGAAGGTTCGCTGGTATTGTACAGCTGTTGTCTCAGAGACCAGCTTGTATACATCTCTCCCGACGCATTAGAGAAGGTTCGCTGGTATTGTACAGCTGTTGTCTCAGAGACCAGCTGGTATACATTTCTCCCGACCTCATAAGAGAAGGTTCGCTGGTATTGTACAGCTGTTGTCTCAGAGACCAGCTTGTATACATCTCTCCCGACCTCATAAGAGAATGTTTGCTGGTACTGTACGTCTGTTGTCTCAGATACCAGCTTGTATACATCTCTCCCGACCTACTTACGTACACAATAATTACCATCTATTTTCTAAAAATGAACACCATATTTTAAACTTGAATTATTAAAATCATTATTTTTTTCTGAAAATTATATTAATAAGCTTGAAGCTGTTATTTTTATTTTTTAGAACTTATTAATGTGTCTGTTGGATACAATATTGAATACATTTGGAAGCCCGTTAAACCATCTTGTTACTTTTATAGTCGTCTAACTTGTTTTGATGATGGATTTAAATTAAAAAATATTTCGTGAGAGTTTTAATCTATGAACAAACAACGTTCATTCATTGTAACTGATATTAACAAAGATGACAACCATTCGAAAGGACTCGATTATCTTGCTTTTTCACACATATTTAGATCAATGAACAGTTATTACACTCACATATCTAGTTGCCTTGCAACTACGTACTGCTTCAAGTTTACAGGATTTCACCAGTACTATATCAGATGAAGTGTATGTATCTATACAACTACGTACTGCTTCAAGTTTACAGGATTTTACTATATCAGATGAAGTGTATGTATCTATAAATGCCTTGCAACTACGTTCTGCTTC
The DNA here is from genome assembly GCA_035578905.1 of Stictocephala bisonia. Taxonomy (NCBI): domain Eukaryota; kingdom Metazoa; phylum Arthropoda; class Insecta; order Hemiptera; family Membracidae; genus Stictocephala; species Stictocephala bisonia. Next base: position 113,711 of record JAQJVL010001939.1, on the reverse strand, counting down.
AAGTTTACAGGATTATACCAGTACTATATCAGATGAAGTGTATGTATCTATAAATGCCTTGCAACTACGTTCTGCTTCAAGTTTACAGGATTATACCAGTACTATATCAGATGAAGTGTATGTATCTATACAACTACGTACTGCTTCAAGTTTACAGGATTACACCAGTACTATATCAGATGAAGTGTATGTATCTATAAATGCCTTTCAACTACGTACGGCTTCAAGTTTACAGGATTACACCAGTACTATATCAGATGAAGTGTATGTATCTATAAATGCCTTGCAACTACGTACTGCTTCAAGTTTACAGGATTACACCAGTACTATATCAGATGAAGTGTATGTATCTATAAATGCCTTTCAACTACGTACTGCTTCAAGTTTACAGGATTACACCAGTACTATATCAGATGAAGTGTATGTATCTATAAATGCCTTGCAACTACGTACTGCTTCAAGTTATACAGGATTACACCAGTACTATATCAGATGAAGTGTATGTATCTATAAATGCCTTTCAACTACGTACTGCTTCAAGTTTACAGGATTACACCAGTACTATATCAGATGAAGTGTATGTATCTATAAATGCCTTGCAACTACGTAACTGCATCAAGTTTACAGGATTACACCAGTACTATATCAGATGAAGTGTATGTATCTATAAATGCCTTTCAACTACGTACTGCTTCAAGTTTACAGGATTACACCAGTACTATATCAGATGAAGTGTATGTATCTATAAATGCCTTGCAACTACGTACTGCATCAAGTTTACAGGATTACACCAGTACTATATCAGATGAAGTGTATGTATCTATAAATGCCTTGCAACTACGTACTGCATCAAGTTTACAGGATTACACCAGTACTATATCAGATGAAGTGTATGTATCTATAAATGCCTTTCAACTACGTACTGCTTCAAGTTTACAGGATTACACCAGTACTATATCAGATGAAGTGTATGTATCTATAAATGCCTTGCAACTACGTACTGCATCAAGTTTACAGGATTACACCCAGTACTATATCAGATGAAGTGTATGTATCTATAAATGCCTTTCAACTACGTACTGCTTCAAGTTTACAGGATTACACCAGTACTATATCAGATGAAGTGTATGTATCTATAAATGCCTTGCAACTACGTACTGCATCAAGTTTACAGGATTACACCAGTACTATATCAGATGAAGTGTATGTATCTATAAATGCCTTTCAACTACGTACTGCTTCTAGTTTACAGGATTACACCAGTAGTATAACAGGTGAAGTGTATACAGTATATTGGTAAATCAGGCAACCAATGTTGAAAACCAATACCAAGATGACACCTGCTCCTCCAACAAGCTTTATTGAATACCTAAACTGTATTGTTTCTTCAAATGGATGAGTACCCCTCTCCCATGCAAGTAACCCTTATTTGAAAGCGTGCAGTATCATATAAGCCCGACGTTCTTCACAATTCCACACATAGATCCATGAATGAACAATATATGGGTACGTATAATTTTCAACACCAAAATAATTTCTGAGCTACTAGACATCTCTTTATGAATTCTGTACTGATTTTTAACGAAGGTTTCAACGTTTTTATTTGAGATCTTATAAAAGGACACATTATGAGTTGAGAATTGTATTTTTCAGTCATACACTACTTTAAAAATACAATACTAACTGAATTTCTCAATTTTGCAAAAAAGAATGTTCTAAATGATATGTTAAAAGTAAAATACTCAAACTAATGTTAAAATAATTTTTAATAGCGATTAGCTGATTAATGTGCTTCTTACGTGTTTTTATTTTACAGACTGTCAGTCCTTTTGACAAGTCATTAACACTTCATTACTGTTTAGTCATATTAATATCTGATAGTATTAACATAGACATAACTAATTCTGTCTAGGATCGCAGTAGTTCACTGAAAAAATAGTTAATGTATTTTGAGTGATTATGTTTTATTTTTTTAAGTTCAACAATTGAGACATATTAGTAGTATAAGATCGTAGAACCTTTTCTTCTGTATTTTGATGTAGAATGAAACTTTTCAACCTAGAAAAGAGGGCATGTGGAGGATATCTTAAAAAGTTGTAATGAAAGGCTATGTTAAAATTCTTAAAAATAGGCTATATTAAAGCCTATTTCTCTGAGTACGACGCCGCAAGTTTCAGGTTAAACAAGCACTCTGTCAAAAACGGCAACTGGTTAACTTTTCTAAGCAGTGTTATTTTAGTGGAAATTGAACTTGCTGTAAATTTACCAGTATGCTTTTGGTACTTTATGACAGAAATGGAAAGTTATCTTAAAAAGATATTATTTGCCTAATGGTACAAATAACTTTTTAATAGACTAGAGTTAAAATTAAAATAAATAATAAAATATCTAAAACAATTGGAAATTTACTAACTTAGTTTTAAATAATATCCAGTTTACAAGATTATATTGACATATAAAAGGCCTCATATTATATTGACATATAAAAGGCCTCATATTTTCCGTGTTGGCAAGGTAATATATCATAGCAAAATTATTTTATTCTTTTAAGTGCATTTTTCATTCCACATATTATGTCTATAGCAAGCTGCAACCTACGTTGAAACAGTTATAGCGAGGTGGATGTTTCCTCTGACGCCCTTGTGCTCGAAATAGGCAATCTAGAAACTGTAGCTGATTTGCGTTACGTAGGCTGAAGGCAGTGCTGGAGTAAGTCCACAATAACCTTGGGACAGTTGGAGATGAAGATACAAACTAACACTGTGTACCTTGTAACTGTTACAAATAACCTTTAGATATACTCGTATAATATCAGTGTATCTCCTGCACATAGAGTTAATATTTTTAAAACATTTTTATTATCCAGCACTTTAGTCTTGTTAGTGATGTAATATTGTTGAAATAATTTTATATTATTAGGATTTACGCTTTTAAATGTAAAGTAATTAAATAGAAAAAGCCTTTTTATTGAATAATATTGAAAAATGTCTTATATTTCATTTATATATCCTGTCTGTTTGTGTGCGTGAGTGGGTGTATGAGAATGGCCAAAGAAGTATAACTTCCACCGTGTGGTCCGACGCACACCCAATTTTTTTTTGTTTTTGTGTTTGTTGTTGAAAATTCTTTGCAGAGTAGATAAATAAGTAATTTACAAGAATATGAAAAATACGATCCTTTTTCAATGGAAAATCGGCGAAAATAATGACAAATAGGAAAATCGGAATTTTGTTTTATAACGTGGTAGATATTGGAATTGTGCGCAAATTTGTCCTGATCATGAACATGGCAAAGGAACTCTAATTATTAAGCGTGTTATCTCCGGAAATGTACGGTTTCAGTAAGATTAAGTTTCATATTATATGCCTAGGTTAGGTTTGGTTAGGTTAAGTCATTGATTTTATAAGTACGCAGATAGATTTAGCATTCTATGTTAAATTTTGTGTCTTAAATCAGCTGTTTTGTGTTCTATTGTGGAGCGCTAGTGTAGTCCCATGTAAATGTAATGCATATTAAACCAACTGTAGTAGCAGACCTCACTAACTAACCAAATCACTAGCGTAACAATACCTATTACATGATACATCTATTTGTAAGTAATTATATAATCAATGGTTAAGTTAGGCTTGGTTAGGTTGGATTTCATTTTGTACGGCTATGCGGATAACATTCTATTAGGTTATGGTTGATTAGTCATGTTTTGTAAGTTACGTTAGTTTCATTATACTTGTTTTTTTAACCTAACCAAATGAAACCTAACCTAACAATGCAAACATAAACTAACCTAACTAAACATAACAAAACTAAACTAGCCTAACAAAATCTAAAATAATCTAACTATCTTAACTTAACAAAATCTAATCTAAGCCTATCCTATCAAAACATAACCTTGCCTTTTCTTTATTTTCGTGATTTTCCCGGCTTTGCCACTGAAAATTATATTCTTGTTTCTTAGTTATTTATCTAGAATGAAAAAAGTGTCTAACAGAAAAAAATATAATACCCCTTTTCATATAAATACCAAAGATTATTTCTGTTGAACCCCAGTTTACAAGTATAAGCCTAGGTTTTCACAAACAGGCCGTGGGGTTTACTCGAGTGAAGTTTAAACTAAAGTTGTTCAAGATTTCCTCTGCGGGACGTGATACGTTTGTTAACAGCAAGAGACCAGCAGCCTTCTTCCTAGACATTTCATCTATTTATAAGAAACTAAAACTTATTAAGTTGATGTTGTTATAATATCACCTAATTACCAAAAATACAACTACGTTAACAATTATTTTACCAACATATCGTTAAATAACAATCTTTTTGTATATTTTGAGGAGTACAATGTATTGCTATAATAGATAAAATATTAATATTAAGATTATAAATTACAGGATGGAAAAAATATGAATACGCTTTCACAGCAACGTTTTTTTCCATAGATAATTTAATTTCTTTTAATAATTGTTTTCCATAAAGTATAATTTTTTTGTCAGAATAATTGACATAAAACCGTTAAAGAGAGAGAAATAATATTGTTAAAATTAGTTACTTTGAAATTAAAGTGGCCGCTACTTTGGAAAAGATAAACTTTTCGAAGTCCGGTTTGTGGTAATTAATTTCTCTTAAATATACATTTCATTAGATACCAAACTCGACCTAAGCTTACGTTGAAGATTTTCGTTGGAGACTCGTGGACCGTCCTACTGAAAAGATGAAATGTCCCTAACAGCGTCAAAAAGTAAGTTCTTTGTAACTATGATTATGTACAAGATTTCACTTTTACAAGTGAAGTCATACAAAAGTTGTGAAAGCGTTTCCATATTTACCACCTTGTAAATTTCTGCCACGTAGACTGTTCTAAAATGTTATTATTATTAAATGTTTATTACATTTTTCTAAAATGTTATTATTATTATTACAATGCGGTAATATTCAATGCATTTTTCCCCTCGTTGAATAAAAGAATGCGTTCAAGTTAACTTTGTAATAGACGTACAAAGAAGCAAACAACAATGATCACTAAACAGTAGGTTTTTTAACTATTTAGGATGCATTATTGCTATAAGTAAGAGAGATGGCAAACTAAATTTCTTTAAGATATAATGCTCCTAAAATAGGAACTTACTTCTTTCCTTTTCAATCTTCGATCCACCCCAACACGTCCTTACCGATCCTTCCTTTTAAATCTTCCGTAAGTTTTTGAAGTTATACTTCTTTGCGCCCGTTAGACACTTTGGGATGGGATGTTGGTCGAGAAACCGCGTCACGCTGAAAAGTAAGAACAAATTTTTAAGAACTATCGATTAATCGATTGTTAATCGAAGAAATTACTGATAATGATAATATAGGTGTATAATATAATAATGAAGACACGTATAATATATTGAAGATAAATATATTGAATAATATTGAAAAATGTGTTATATTTCATTTATATATCCTGTCTGTTTGTGTGCGTGAGTGGGTGTATGAGAATGGCCAAAGAAGTATAACTTCCACCGTGTGGTCCGACGCACATCCAATTTTTTTTTATGGAAATACTATCATTTTATTCAGACTAAGATTTGAGACTACGATGTATTGCATATGTTACAGTGAAAATTAATAATTGCATTACTGTTGACCCAGTGACACTTTAGTAGTCTCGTTACTTACTGGCTGTTTCACGAAAGTTACATATTTACTATTTAATTAGTACAGGTAGTTGTAGTTACAATTTCACAAGTACATGTGTTTCTTGAAAGCACTTGTTACTTTTATAATAAAAAGTCACAGTTATTACTAACTGTCACAACTTAGCTGATTCCCGTTACAAGTTTAATGTAATGTTTACATTTACATAGCTCTTGGAATTCTACTTTACAACTGTGTTAATAATAAAACTTATTTTAATTTTTTTAATATTTTAAAAAAGGAAGGCAAAATTTATTTTTTAAAGAATTTATAGTTCGCAAACATGTGTTGTTTGGATTATATTCAAACACTTCTACTAAAGAAGAAAAAGGAAAATAATGGTAAGTTGTACATGAAAAAGCGTTAGCTTTAAGCTCGGCCCCGGCCAATAAAGACTATGTGCACACAAGATAATACATACTGGCAAAACTTGAAGAAGTACTATGTGGTTTTAAGCGTGCATTGGTAAAGAATATGTAATATATTTTGGAAAAACTTGGTGTAGTTATGTGGAACAGGGGCCTTGACGATGTTTTGCTTATATTTTTTTTATACTTGATACATAGCTAAGAAACAAGTATATAATAGTTTGTTTTTTTATCAGTGAAAAAGCCGAATATATTTATCAATTTTTTTAACTATTTTAAAAAATTTTATGAAACTTTACAGTTATGTACATGTCCATATATCAAACATTTAGACCCTCACGTTTTAAACATTTTTAATCAAAGCCTTATTTTAAAAGTCTTTGTTTGTACAATTCAAAAGTACAAACCTGAGGTCAAAAGAATGGCCTGGTCAGAAAATACAGCCTATCAAAGAATTTAATGTCATATTACTAATACTTCTTAGTTATGCGGTTTTTATTTATCCCTGTTGTTGAGCATGCTGTTGATTGTTTATAATAGTAACTAAAGACTGTGTTATAAAAATAACTCTAATATTTAACAAAAATAAAAATAATAAAAATACTTTGGACAGTAAGTATACCTTAAAAATAGTTTAAGAAAATTATTATATTCATTTGTTACGTATTTTTGTTTGTTTTAAAATATGATTTAATATTTTGTCAGTAAAATTATAGCTACAAGAAGTAATAGACAATTAGAAGTATTAGTTGTATGACGTTAGTTATTTGATAGGCTGTATTTTCTGATTGGATCATCCTGTTGACCTCATATTTGCACTGTTGTATTGTACAAACACAGACCTTTAAAATGAGGTATAACTCTAGTTAGGCTTGCATTAAACATTTTAAAAACTTTGTTCTTTGTGAGCCGTCCCCTGGCTATGCAAAAAAACGAGTAAAATATGTCTAAATGTTTGGTATTGGGGCGTGTACACAACTACAAAGTTTCATTAAATTTTTTCAATAGTTTTAAAGTTAATAAATATTTTCTATACATTTGCCCAACCCTATATACAGTAAGAACTGGAACACGATATATGTGCACAAAATTTAATTAAGCAAAGAAATTTAATATTTTAACAATACTTGAGTAAAAATGATTTTTAAAAACTAAGCACAAAAAATGGAAACATTGTAACAAGTCCTCTTATAAAATTTACCTATGTTTCAGTATAGGTTAAAAATATTTTTACATTTAACAAGTGTAGTCATGCAACTTGTAACAATGTAAAAAAACAGTAGTGATTAGTGAAATTATACTTGTGAATCAGTAAATTATAACTGGTTACTTCTAGACTTGTTACTTTGTGTTTGTGAAACACCCGTAACTGATATTTTTACAGGTTTGTAAACATTTACTGGTGAATATGTAACTTGTAACTTTCGTGAAACGGGCCCCTCTGGCATCGATTCTCTTAGAAAAGAACAACCATTAATAGGGAATTGTGCATATGAAACAATATAATATATTTATTTAAAAATATAATTGAGATGGAGAAACGGTGTACCGAAGCTGAAGGCTAGGCAATTAAAAGAATAGCTCAAATTGTTTTACTGTCAATTAAATTCCCTAACGAGTCCATTATATTTGAAAAATATTATGTATGTAACTAATCTTCATTTCAGAAGTGTGTAGACCCGAGTTTACAGAGACACTGTACCTAGACGAACAATGATAATTGCATGATATATGACTATAGACATTTTAAATGTGCGTTGAACGACGTCTGTAAAATAATTTTAAAACTTTGTTTTAGCGATTGTTTATAAAACGTACAGGTTTTTTCACTAATTCTAAAAAACCATCAACTTTTTAAAAAAATCATAAAAAATTGAATTGGCGTTTGATGTAAATGAAACTTTTACCAAACCTTTTTCAGTAGTTTTTAAATGTTACCTTGAAGTTTCAACATTTTAATTTCATGATTTTTTTAAGATCTTGTAATTTTTGTGGATTACATTGTATTTGGCTGTGATATATAAATAAATTAATAATATCTTTATTGTATGATACAATTAACGATTGTGTTGCAAAAGTCATAATTTAGTCTAGTCTAAACACTCACACACAATCGGACACATTCATACATACATTTTGCACAAGCATACTACATTCATACAATTGACACCGTAATTGTGTGATTGAGTGTTTACTGATTGTCCTAGCGGCTTTGAAAGAATTCCTAAACTGAATAAAACGCATTTTACACCAAAAGGTGTTCTTAAAAAACGTCTTTTGAATAAATTCAGGTTTTGATTTTTAATTTGTTCACTGAGCAAATTAATTATCTTTACACCCACTTGTGATAGCAGACGCTCGAAAGCTGCGCTTCTATATGCCTCTGCGTTCTGTAATTATTCCTCCCTCTAGTTTCATAAGAGTGGACATCCCTGCCGCGCGTCAAAGTGCACTTTGACTTGTAGTACAGGGTGACCTTCAATATATAGAGGCAGGGTAGGGTCAATAATCTAAGCTCCCCATACGCTTCTCGACACAACTCTCTAACGTTTAATTTTAAAATAGTTCTGACAGCTCTCTTTTGAAGTCTAAATACCCTTTCCAGCTTGTATTTAGTCTTGTATTTAGATCAGCTGCCCCAAAGTCTTATACCATAGGCTAAGTAGGTATGGATCAAGCCGTAATATGCAAGTTTTTTTGACTTAGAGGGAGCAGAATTGTGCCAGGTTACGCAGAGCAAAAATGCCTGAGTTAACTCTAACACACACACTGTCAATTTGAACGTCCCAAGTCAACCCTTTGTCAATGTGTGTTCCAAGGAACTTTGTGGACTCCGTTTTTGTCAAGGTGCATTCCAAGGAACTTCGTGGACTCCGTTTCCTCTAAGAGTACATCGTCCACCATTACTGTAATTTGGTTCTGTTCAAAGTGTTGAAGAAGACAAAATTGTAATTTGACTTAGAATTGTTTGTTTTCAGGCCCATTTTATTAAAATGTTGAATGCATTGATTAAGATCAATAAATTATTTGACTTCTAAATCACGTGATCTATCAATCTCACAAAGAGTAATGTAATCAACTTACTGAATGACTTTTCCGAACTGAATTGAAGTTTTAGTCCATTAACATATACATTAAACAAAACTGGACCAAGGATTGAACCCTGTAAAATCTACCTTGGGTTATAAGCGTTTTGCCTGACAGGGCATTCTCAACCTGTACACACTGCATCCTGCCTTTAAGGTATGATGAAACCCATTTGTGCGACAAACCTCGAACGTCACAAAACTACAACTGGTGCAACAGTGTCTCATGCTGTACACAGTCAAAGGCTTTGGAGAGATCAAGAAATATGCTAAGGAAATGTTCTCTTCTTTACAATATATCGACAACGAACTCTATAAGATTTGTGACTGCATCGGCAGTTGATTTGTTTTTCTTGAATCCATATTGTTCAGGATCCAGAATGTCATAGCATGAAAGAAAATTGTCCAAATGTGCCAGGAATATCTTTTCAAAAACCTGCTGATGGTGGGCAGAATTTAAATAGGACGATAATTGCTGATTAGGCAAATATCATCCTTTTTTTAAATTGGAAAGATTTTTGCTGTTTTCAGGATGTCTGGAAAGGTCCCCGTTTCAAAAGAAATGTTAACAAGATTGGTTATTGGCGCCAACAAATGCTTATAGCATTGTTTAAGCAATCAAACTGAAACGTCATTAATATCGCATGATTTCTTTGAGCTAAGTCCCTGCATGACCCAAATCACCTCGTTCTCATCAACAGGGGTCAACACCATAGACGTCAGTGGCGATCGAAAACCTTGTGGATGAGTAGTAGTTTCCGTGAAATTTTAGAGTGAGAGTCGGACTCAAAACTAAAGTACTTGTTGAATAAATTAGCAACAGACACAGGATCTTCTATCTTTATGTCCTCATCATAGATTTTTATCGACTTAGATTTTTTTGAGGATTTTGAAACCATTGATGAGGCTTCAAAGGCCCGCGACGTTGCCGCGTCTCCGCTCCAACGGCACTGCACGTCTGACTGCCGCTGTTAAAATTCCCAATTAATGTACAGTATTCTTTTAAGTTTCATCAACAATTTTCCATCATTTACTCATGACGGCTTACGACCGTCAACGTTAGGTTTAAAAATGGTAGCTCCCGTTGTAAATGGATTGTCGACTATTTACATTTCATTATTTTGAATAAGGAGAAAGACCATTTAAATGATTTTAGCAATTTTTTAAATAATGATCTATAGACTGAAAGTAAATTATGTTGTATATACTGTGCATACTTGTAAATGTTTAAAAAGCCGTTAAGATATTGTAAATAATGAACTGTAACTAGTCGACAACCCTATGAAACGGGAGCTACCATTTTTAAACCTGCCATTGGAGTTCTAAAGCCCGCATGAGAAAATATTTATGGGAAATGGTTGAAGAAACTTAAAAGAATACAGCAAATGGGAGTTTAAACAGCGGCAGTCAGACGTGCCGTGCCGTTGGAGTGGAGACGTGGCAACATCGCGAGGTTTTCATGCCGTGGTGGCGAGGCGTTAGAAGGCATCGTTAACGGCTGACTGCATATTCCAACGCTATCGAATAAACATCAATTAAAAATCGCTGATCAACATTTATGGTTGGAAACCATTTTATTTGGTTTCCATGAGAAAATATTTATGGAAAATGGTTGAGACGATATCAACAGTACCAAATTATACTGAGTTCCAGTTATCAATCCTGTGAAAAAACTGAGAATGTTGAAAGATTGCGTGAAGCAGTGCTTCAAAGCCCAAAACAATCAGATATGAGGCAGTCCTTTGCATTGGTAGTTTCAAGAGCAAGTATGCATCTCTTTTTACAACTCTATTTGAACTTCCATCCCTAAAAAATACAAGTTGTGCAAAAACGTTATTGACACAGATCCAAATTTTCGCATAACTTCAGTCAAAGACTACTGCAACTCGCTCATTCATGAAAAAAAAATACTTCTACAATGATTATTAATGTCTGACGAAGCTCATTTTGAGTTGACAGGAAATGTTAACACTCAAAATTGTTGTTACTGGTCAAGAGATAATCCCAAGCAAATCCATCAAATGCCCTTGTATAGCGAAAGAGTTACTGTATGGTGTGGTGTTGTACGTTTTGGAGTAATTGGGCCATATTTTTTTAAAGATAAAACCGGTGCAACAGCTGTGAAAGCAGAACTATATGTTTACATGATTCAGAACATCTTAATTCCCATATTGCAAGAGCTATATATTGAAATGGGACTCTCTACGGCAAGATGGTGCAACACTGCACATGGCTAATTTGTCTATGAATGTTTTAGGATACCTCTTCCCAGGACAACTCATTACTCTTTTGGTGATGTCGCATGGCCTGTACGATCACCCGACTTAAGTGCTTGTGACTTGGTTGTGGGGTCAGTGCGGTGGGCCCGCATGCTGGTAGGGCCCGTGAGCCTCGATAAATTTACTTTTTTTAAATTAAATATTGAAAATAAAAAGGTGACAAATTGGTTTTTTTTTCGTACAAATAATATAAGAAAACGCGTGCCAACCACGTCACTCTAATGCCACTTGGTGGTAAGTTTCACTTGCTACGCTCGTGACTCCTCGGTCTCGGACTGTATCTTTTGCCTACAAACTTCAATGAGTAAACGGTATCGGATAAAATCACAATATTCAATTTATTTACAGTATCTTAGTCACATTACTTGCGTTGCTGCCTCTTTATTAGTATAAATACCCAATGGTATTACTTAGCCTATTTCAAACGTGTTCAATTCATTTGTTTTTGTTAAACGGCTGAAGATTAATTAAATGAATAAAATAACTGCATTATATTACCATTTAAACATTCAAGTCCAGAGGAGTGAAGCTCTACAATCGAATGTGAATAAAACCATGCTTACCACCTTCCCAGGTTTAACATTATGACAAATCTAACCTTCTCAGTAATACAAACAACATTGTTTATATCCCAACAGCTGTTACAATTTTTAGTGAATCATTATTTACATTTTAACTGTAACCTTTCTTTTCATTTAAATCTCTCTCCGTGTTATTCTTGAGGCCGAAAAACGAACTTTGAAGGCTTCCTACATCCTTCGGAATAAAAATATTGAAGAATTCAGACCTTATTGCACAACTTCGAACAGAGGCAATTTTTTTAACGCCCTAACCATTTAAACTGGCCAAGGAATAAGAGAGGAGTTGCATTGACAAAAACCTGCTGCACGTATTATATATAAGGATGTGTAAGTATAGCGTAAAAGATTTCCGTTATATTCTATACGAAATGCCTGCTGATAACATGGTATTCACGGGGTCCCCTCCTAACATATGTTTCATCAAAACCATACTGTTTAGTGCCAAAAGACAAGACGTGGATGAAGCTTTAGCTTTAAAAAAAATACATTAATTCGTTTGACTTCATCCTAAAGTTAACCTTAAGAGTAAAATATGGAATAATATTAATACGGCCTCGCAGAGCTTACAGCATAAGTCAGTAGATCTGGACAAAGCCTCTTATTTTTTAAACGTGCCATGAACAGTTCACAAGACAAATTTCTCACAGTGTGTTTCTGAATCAACGCAGTTCGCACAACGATGTAATGTATTTAGCAAAATAACAGCAAAATTGACCAAGAATTATTTTGTAGGTGGATTTTTGTTAAACTAGCGTATGATTACGGAAATGATAAACCTGCAAATTCATTTAAAATAAAAATATTTAATTTCTCATTGGATATTGTAATCAACAAATACAAAACAGGTTATCTAGTTCACAAAAAGTAATTAAAAATGCCTTTTTATTGAGACCAGAATACCTTACAGAAATGGCCCTTGACCTTGTAAGTAGCCTGATGACATCAATTTCCTGATAACTGGATAAATATTGTCGTTAGGTTTTTTGTTCCGATGAGATCGCCGCGAACTCTGTCAGAGATATAACAAAACTGCTCAATGGAGAAAATAATTTGCTCTGAAGTAACTAACCAGGAAATGCGTGAAATAGTGGAGGAGTTTCTTCCTTGAAAAAAAGAAAAAGAAGAAACAGTTTAGGTAAATTTCAATAACTTAGTGACTTTATGGCTGTCAAATTGATAAACTGTTAGTATTTATATAAGAAAATCGTTCAATTATAGTGTTTTAAAATGTTAAGTGATCGTGTAAATACAGTAGTTGTTAAGTTACAAAAATAACTTATAAATAATGATCATATCAATAAAAAATATCAACTACAAAAGTCAGTTTAAAACATTGGATGAATGACGGACTGGAGATAATCCAAAAAGTAATACGTTCATCAGTACAAAATAAAAAATTACCACTGTAGAATGGATTTCTGGTAGCGCTTGGTCTAAGTGCTATATTCACAGCCGTAAAAACACATACACTGGGATTTTCTAATGTTAGCCTACTATCTCATTTATTTTTTAAAAGACAATATAATCTGATTACTAAGATTAATATTATATATGACAGGAATAACAATCTAATTATTACTATTATATATATATTGTATTTTTTGGCGAAAATATTTGTATTATTATGAAACAAAGCTTTTATTTTTTATTTAAATTATAAATTATTTCATTTAATGAATTTAAATAATATTTTTAAATTGTATACAATAATTATCTTACGTTTCTTGGTAGGTGTTTGATCCGTCATTGAAGTGTAAGCGTAAAAATAACGTATATTATTTGTTTATTTTTATCTTGGGCATTCTTTATGCCGTCAGCTATTTATCACGGCGTTCGTGTGGCAAAGGAAATGAATTACTTCTACCGTTTGCGCTTTTATATAACAAATATGCTTCACTGCTCCCAATCGCTCAGGAAAAGTGAGGCCTGAACATAATAATGTTTTTAAAGGTATTATGAGGGGGCCCGATGAACAATCTTGCGGGGGGGTCTTAGCGCCGCCACGAGTGAGGCTACTTGAGCAGTAAATTTTTTGCTACAAAACCTAACACTATTTTCGAATTGAAGAATTACACTAAGGATGAAGTTATTGCAATACTGATGTCTATGATCCGTAGAGTAATGGCAAATATTGTTAAAAGATTGTATACCTATGTGGAGATCGGAGAAAAGGCACCAGAGTGTTTTTATTACATAAGTAAAAATAGCACACATAAAAGCACATTGTTTTGGTTATAAAAAAAATAATAAAATCATAATCTAATTAGTAGCATAGTCTGTTTTTAACTATCAGTTTTTTATGGGCCACCCATCATTTTTTCATGTAAATACGTGTTATTGTATGAACATCTCGTGTATATACATTAACAAGAACCATTTAAATGTTATCATATATTGTGTGCAATATAGTTCGTAATTTGCATTGAGACAAGACCAAAACAAGACAGATCGATTTAAGCAAAAATGAATAATGCATGAGAGTGACGCTGTTACTGTAAGCTGGTCTATTCGGAGATACAGCTCCATCACGAGTTTCGTTGTTACTGTAAGCTGAATAAGCTGATCTACTCAGATACACAGCTCCATCACGAGTTTCGTTGTTACTGCAAGCTGATCTATTCGGAGACACAGCTCCATCACGAGTTTCGTTGTTACTGTAAGCTGAATAAGCTGATCTACTCAGAGACACAGCTCCATCACGAGTTTCGTTGTTACTGCAAGCTGATCTAATCGGAGACCCAGCTCCATCACGAGTTTCGTTGTTTAATTTTATTCCATAACATATTTAACTAATTACGATATGTTATGGTTTAGTTTTCTTATTCTTAAAATCATTCATTTTAGCCCCGAACGTTATTTTTTAGTGACTCGTGTACAATTTGGAGTTTAAGTATCACGTATCTTAATTAATAAACTTAATAGAGTCAAAATTTAAGACCTAAAGATGGATCAATCGATCTGAAACGCACTGCACTGTCCAATTTTGTTATAATGGACAGATTGACTGAAACGCGTATGTAATTACACTTATTTATTTATTATACAAGACTTGATGCCCTGAAACATCCAAAATTAGTCCTGGATTAAAAATCGGGTTTCCGAGATCGGGTCTAATGTCCTAAATCTGGGTTTATCTTAGGCCGATATTAACTTTAAACTCCAACTTAGATCAGAACTAAAGGACGAATTGTAGTGAATTTTGTTTTATGGAACGGCAGCCTTTTCCAGATCCGGCAACTGTCAAAGGGAGCGAATTTCCTCCATCGTTGTTTTTAGTAATTCCGTTATTTCTATCATATTTTGGTTCAGTCCTAAATTTGGTTCTGTGCTGTGCGTGTACTCTGGCTGCGTTTAAAAATCTTAAATGTTATTTTTCTGTTTAGCAACTTGTTTGGAGAAATCTACGTTACATGTTATATTTTTTTCAGTGGCGGGATTGGGGGGGGGGGCAATGTTTTCATACTTTCATAATTTAATATCAGAAATACTGTTGTTTTTAATTATTTTTTTGTTTTATTAACACATTAATCAGAAATATACAATCTAAAAGAATAAAAATGCGCAATTCACACTAAACAACAAATTCAGAACAGCCTAGGCCTAGCACAGATGTTTTTGTAGGTCAAGCAAATTGAATGTCTATATTACCACAGTCCCTCAACCTACAATGGGAAGTGAAAAAGGAGTGCTAAATGTGTTCTGTGCAAATACATGATCACTCATGGATAAATTTACGGGACTTGAACGTATTGTTTATGTAAGCATTGGTGTTCTTATGATAATATAGATTATGCTACTATAGATGGTTTTGTGTGCGCCTCAATGTTTTGTAGAACACTTAAAACCAATAGTGGGGTAGCCATTTATGTAGATAAAGATTTGGAACATAATAAAATCAATGTCGACCATTTCTGTAAAGAGAGTGACTTTGAAGTGGTTGCTGCTTTGGTTCAATTTCTAGATTCTAAGGTAGTAATTAATTGTTGCCTTATACCGAGTCCTGGGTGGTAATCTCCTTATCTTTTTCGACTCACTTGTGAAACTTATTCTCTCACTGTTAAAACTTAACTTACCACTGCTCATCTGTGGAGACCTAAACATTGATGTTTTGACTGATTATTCTCCTCACACTGATCTGAAGAATCTTCTTAGATCCGTGGATTGTCATTATGGAAATACTATCCCTACTAGAGGCCTAAAGTGCATTGACAATGCTATTACTAGCCTACCAAGAGACAGTTTAAATGTTGAAGTCGCATTACCACCACTGCCTGATCACGCTGATTTAAAAATGACACCTGTAACTGGAAAAATCACAACGAACAAAACTTTATTGAGTTTGTAACTCGTTGTTTCAGTGAGAGAAACACTGCTTAGTTCTCGGAGAATATGCTCAATGTTGGTTGGTGTTCTGTCTTGTTCAATAAACCTGAGGGCACTACCTCTTTTTATATTTTTCTGGGACTTTTTAGAGAGGCAATGGATTTGTACTTTCCATCTAAAGTTCGTAAACTGAAGAAGACGAAAGAACTTGTCAACACTTGGTTCACAGACGATCTGCGGTCAGTGCAAGAGGAAACTAAATTCCACTACCATAATCTCATGTGGGCTACCAAGTACAATATATTTTTAAACGAATGCCAAGCTAATTATATAACAGCAAGGCAAAACTACAAGTCTTCCATAAAAGTAGCCAAGCTGAATTCTAATTCTGACTTCATCTCTTCCTCTCCTAACAAGTGTAAGGCGGCTTGGACACTCATAAATTATGCTAGGGGCAGCTCAACATCAGCTGATAAGGTGTACATCACTCCTGACGAGTTTAACGACTACGTCATCACTTCTGTGGTTAAGGTCTAAGAGGGTGTTTCAGAATCCCCCGACTTATCTTCAATGATGTTGGAGAACTATCCGGTACGTGATCACCGCTTCAGCTGGAAGTTTGTGATGATATTGTAAAGCATATTGCTAACATGGGCGCCCGCAGGTAGGGGCCAGGGGGGGGGGCCATTGCTCCCCCTGAGAATCAGGATAGTACGCATAAATTTTTGTCAGGTTTTAGTGTTTTGAAAAATTTAGAATGTCCAAAATGAATAAATATCGGCAATTCCGCATAAACGCCGGGATAAGGTTACGTTAACGAAAAACATGACTACATAAATAACCAAACCCTAGTATTCATGCATGCTAGTATTATTATAGCGAAAGAAACAACGTAATTGACAACAATAAGCAAATAGTTTTTTTAATTAGCATAATACGTGTTGGCACATATACAGTACAAGTAAACGTCACACAACACAAATTTATTACAATATAAGCACAAAATGCACAAATATTTATTTATTTATTTATCACTCTTTACATAACAGCTACAGGTAAAAAACCTAATACAGCCATTTTGACAAAACTATAACTACACAACAATTATTTTCAGTACAAGAATAAGTAAACTATGCTAAAAATATATAATACAGGCTTAACAGTAATAATCAACTATGTAGCGCGAGCTAACAAATAATATTTATATACTACAATACAAGCACAAAATGCACAAATATTATGGTGATCGATTTCTTGTGAATCCCTCTGGTCTGAGGAAGGTGAGCGTGGTTCACCGAAATCGATCACCATAATATTTGTGCATTTTGTGCTTGTATTGTAGTATATTTGTGCATTTTGTGCTTATATTGTAATAAATTTGTGCTGTGTGACGTTTACTTGTACTGAACAATAAGCAAGACACTGAAGAGCAAGTGATATGACGCCAGCGTCGGCGTCAGTCAGTGTCTAGCTGTTGTTGTGTTAAGTCGTATATTCACGGATAAAGTGTAGAAGTGAAATTAATTTTCATTTGGCGATATTGTGTTCAGTGTGATTTTGTTAGCTACAGGAGAGTTTAAAATGGACATAAGAAAGTTTTTTAATAAACGTTTAAAAACCGATCACGTCATACATGCTGTTGACAACGATAATCAGTGTAAAGATCTAACAGAAGACAATGTTTGTATCAACTTTGCATCCAGCAGTAATGCAGAACATTCAGTAAACACTAGTAACATTAACGTTGCTGATGTAGGCCTACAAGCAGATTACTGTTCTCAACCATCGACTTCTGCACATACCACCTCATCAACACCTAATATAAAAGGTAATACTAACGACTCGTTTGATATCGGTAACTGCCTTGATAATATCCCGACAAATAATTATGTAATTTACTCAATGTTAACAAACCCATGGAAGCCTGATTCAAGCTACAATTTTAAAGATGATGTAATAGCAGGAAAGCGCCCATTTCTTAGAGAATGGTATAATACATACCCTTGGTTAGCTTATTCCCGAAGTGGAAAAGGTGCTCTTTGCAAGTCATGTGTTTTATTTAAGCCCCGTGTTAGCCATGGAAGCTATCAAAGTGGATTCATCACACGCCCATTCAATAATTATAAAAAGTTTCATGAATATGCTAAATCTCACGCTCTTTCGCAATGGCACCGCGAGGCTGTGGAAAAGTCTAGTAATTTCTTGTCAGTTATGGACGGTGAAAAGCAAAGTGTCGATGTTCTTGTCAATGAAGGGTTAGCTCACCAGATTGAATCAAACATAAATAAACTGAAACCTATTGTTTCGTCTATAATTTTTTGTGCTACACACGATCTACCATTAAGAGGAAAACAAGATACCCATGCTGTTTTTAACGACCTTTTGCGTTTCAGAGAAGAGTCTGGAGATGTTACTTTAGCAGACCATCTGAAACATGGGCCCAAAAATGCCAGCTACATATCCCATCGAGTTCAAAATGAGTTGATTGAAACTAGCGCAAATGTTTTAAGAAATGAACTGATTGGTAAAATAAATTCAAATTAAATATTTTCCATATTGGCTGACGAGACAATGGATATTTCAGGGGTGGAACAATTGTCCCTTGGTGTTAGATATTTTGACACCTCCGACAAATGTATCAAGGAGGATTTCCTAGGTTTTACACCTTTACAGGATGGTTTGGGTGCTGAAAATGTAGCAAGTGCAATCATCTCTACATTAACATCATGGGGTTTAAACTTAAATAACGTTGTAGGATAGGGCTATGATGGATGTAGTACAATGGCTGGTCATATTACTGGTGTACATAAAAGAATCAATGAAAAATTTCCTATGGCTCTGTATTTCCATTGCTCTAGCCATAAGCTCAATTTAGTCGTCAATGATTTGAATAGGCTACCACAAGTTAGAAATACTGTTGGAACAGTAAAAGAGGTTATTAAGTTTTTTCGTGAAAATGGACAGAGGAGAGCGGTTATTGGGACACTGCAGAAACTGTGTGAAACCAGATGGACTGAAAAGTATAAAGCAATAAGAAAGTTCAATGAACAGTTTGTTGATATAGCTCAAGCTCTAGAAAACTTATCTATGGAAGGAAATAAGGACACGAGGCAGAAAGCATTTCAACTCCACTGTGCTGTAACAACAACATCATTCTTAATATGTATGCAAGTAATAGCTGTGTACTCCAGTAAACTTGAAATCGTAACTCAAATGCTGCAAAGTCCAAGTGTTGACTTATTAAAAGTTTCAACACACATACAAAGGTTAGCTGAAATTTTTAAAAGCGACAGAACAAATAGTGTAGAAGAGTTCGCCAAAATAATGTTGACCGTCGAACAAAATGCTGCAGCTCTGTGTGTTACTCTCACAAAGCCACGAGTCATTGGTGGAACACAAATACATCGATCAAACCAACCATCTGAGACCTTAAATGATTATTTTAGAGTGTCGGTGTTTCTTCCATATTTAGACTCTTTAGTGCAATCCTTGAGTGACAGGTTTTCAGAAAAAAAACCAACCTGCTTTTGAAATATTTAACATGCATCCAAAAGTCATGAAAGCCCTTCCCAAAGAAAAATACGAAAGTTCTGTGGTAAAAATTGCTGAAATGTATGGAAAGTTATTAGACAACTTTAAGGACGAATCAGTCCTATGGTATGACCTGTGGGCAAACACACCAGCTGATTATAAGGACTTGGAGAAAATGCACCTTATAGATGTTCTGCAACACGAACATGTTTACTTTTTACCGTCAGTTGCTAAGGCACTCAAGATTGCACTGTGTTTACCACCAACAACTTGTACTATTGAGAGGTCATTCAGGTGAGAATAATAGTTAAATGTTTTTTAAATTGCATGCAAATTTACTTAGATTTTATAGGTCTAACTTATTTATTTTTTATTCCATTTCTGCATAATAGTCTTTTAAAATATATACTAAGTCAAGTATACCAGTAGTTGGCAGAAATTTAGTTTACAATGGTTAATTTCGTTTATAGGAGTAAAAATGGTTTATATCTTTAAAATGTTTACTGTTATGTTTCTTTACAGCACTCTGAGACGAGTAAAAACTTGGATAAGGAGCACCATGTCAAACGATCGGCTTACCGGCCTCTGTCTACTGTCTGTTCATAGGAACACAGTAAAACAACAAAAAGATGAGCTAATAGAAAAGACCATCAATGTTTTTGGAATGGATAAGAGAAGAGTACAATTCTTGTTCAAGTCATAATATTTTACATCCATTCAAATCATGTCACACCTAAGTTCATTTTGAAGCAAATACATATTACTTTAAAACATTTTTGACTTTTACTTTTTTACTGTAAAGTGTCATACCCCCAGACCCCCCGGTGGCCTTGCCCCCCCCTGGGAAAATATTCTGCGGGCGCCCATGATTGCTAATATGAAAAGTGGGAAGTCTAAAGACATCTATGGTATCACCAGTGATCTTGTGAAAATGGTGGCTCCCTGTATTTTCTTACACTCTCAATTTGTGTCAACGAGTGCTTCATAAGTGGGGTTATTCTAGCCAGTCTAAAACCTTGTAAAACAGTGCCTATCTTCAAGAAGGGTGACCGTAGTTCTCAGATAGCTACATTCCAATTTCTGTGGTCCCTGTCATCTCTAAAATTGTTGAAACTGAAATAAAACACTAGGTAGATTAATTTTTTAAAACCAATTTTTTTTCCAAATACCAATTTGGCTTTCGAAGAGGTTTATCAACTGCGGATGTAATCGAGAGTCTTATACAGTATGTTTTAAATGGTTTTGAACGTAATTTTCATACTCTGTCAACCTTGTGTGACATAACTAAAGTGTTCAACTGTGTTCCACACGAGATCCTCCTAAAAAAAATTGCAGCATTATGGTATAAATCTGGAGCTTTAGATTTTCCGCTTTTATCTTTGTAATCATCAGAGGTGCCCAGAGGGGGGGACAGCAGCGCACTTGCGCTTCTGGGATTTTTTGGGGGGATTTTATTAAACATATTGAAATTTTATAACTATTTTTAAAACTAGCCCTAAAATGTTTTTGGTTATATTCATACACTAATAACAACCACAACTGAATTTTGGCTATTCATTATTAACATTAATATGCAAGTTCCGTAACGACGCAACAGTACTTTGAGTGAGTGAGCCGTGAGTGGGTGGAAGTGGTGGATATTTTGCTCTGCGATTATCATAGATGGCAGCCTGCTAGCCATGAGTGCGGGAGGGGGGCAATACCAACCTGCTGTCACTGTCAGCAATGACTACAAATACACTAAGACGAAAAGTAGCCATGTTAAAATTTCAGACCAGACGTCCAGGTAGAAACTCGACTTTACGCAAACGGCCACTAGGAGGCACGAGCGCTCGCCCGCCTGCTCCCTGTCTTTCGGAGCAGCGCTCATAGCGGCTGTTTGCGTAAGCTTCCCTCCCGCTTGTCTGAAAAATTCCCATAAGAACTTTTCGTCTTAGTGTATTTGTAGTCATTGCTGTCAGTGCTTAATTTGTCTAGCAGTGAAAAAGCAATGCCGAAGAAACTGAAACAACTTTATAAATATAAGTGTTTGGAAATATTGTGCAACACGGTTCATAGACAGGACAAGTGGTCCTTATATTTAGATTTAAAAAATGTTGTGTTAGGGTAAAATAAAATGACACAGTCAAATAAAATTTTTCTTTAAACCAAGTATATATTTGAGTTCTTTTAAATAAAAATATATTACATTTTTTAGCAAATTTATTTTAATCAAACATACAAACAAATCAATATTTTGAATAAATTCAACCAAATACTTTTTTTGCGCTATTTTGAATAGATTATTTATTTGTTTCAACAAATTTTGGTTTGGTTCAAATACATATTTTTCTCGGTGAATAGGAGTTTGAAACCAAATTATTTTTTTCAGTTTGGATCGAAATGAAGAGATCACGGACGTCACGTCAACATTGACTTCCATATCAATGGATCTTCCAGCCACTACCACTACGGAAAATGATTTTGATGAGATTGATGTGGACCTCAAAGAAAATAATTCAAGACTCCTTACCAGCCGTTCTGCTTCTGAAATCTCACCAGCTTTAAAAATTTAGAAGTATCGTCGGATGAAGATTTGGATGTGATGCAAACTGAGGATCATCATGAGACTATGCACTCAGATATTACGCAATCGGAGGAAGCTGTGTTGGGAGTTCAGAATTTTGAAGACCCTGCTGGTTTTGCCAACATCAAGTTAAGTTCAGAAGAAATAAATTTGTGCCTAAAATTAGAAAATCAGCTACTGTCATCTATGGTGTTCCCTTCAACCAGTGGTAGAAAATGTAACCCTGCTTGGAAGCTTATTACATTATCAAACGGCTCTACCAAATCAAGAGACTGGCTAGTTTATAGCACTAAGAATGATTCTGTATTTTGTTTGCACTGCACATTATTTGCTTTACCAAGCAATAGGACCTCATGGGCAACAACTGGCTGTAAGGTCTGGATCAACCGTCATGGACAACAACACATTGAGCAACATGAGAAGTCAAAAGCCCACATTTCCTCTCAAATTGCACGCATCCAGTGGATTTCCCCAAAAAAATCAACCATTCCTTTGCTCAAGTACATGACGATCGTGTACATCACAACAGAGAAGTATTGTCAGCAATAATAGACTGCTGTCATTACTTGGCAGAAGAAATGTTAGCATTTCGAAAGAAAGATTGTTCTAAAGGGAAGCTGATCAAACTGTTTAAACTGCCGCAAAATATAATCCTGATGTGAGAGTTTATTACGATAAAATTGAAAAAAGCAAAAGCGAACATGGGAAATTAGGTTCCAACTTTCTGAGCTACCGAAATATTTATGATTTGATAAACGTGATGAATGACCTGGTGGTAGAGAGAATAGTTAGTGATATTAAGTATAGCAATACTTATTCTGTTATTCTGGATTCCACACAGGACATCAGCAAAAAAGAATGTACTGCAGTTCTTGTACGCTATGTGGAACACTTGGATATAAGTGGAAATAAAAAAAATGAAGTAAACCCATAGGAGCGGTTAGTTAAAGTGTTCACATGTGGTGACACTACCGGGGAAAATCTTGCTAAAGAGCTACTTAAAACCTTGACAACCTTGGGGATCGACCTAAGTGGCATGGTTGGTCAAAGTATGGATGGGGCCGGCAACATGAGAGGCCGGTATACTGGCTTGAAATCACTGGTGCTGAAAGAATGTCCAAAAGCTCTCTACGTGTGGTGTTGCTCTCACAGACTGGCTTTAGTTGTAGAAAAGTCAATTGATATTAGTCCACACATGAGAAATATGTTTTCTCTTCTTCAGGAAATGTATGTCTTCATGTCAGGACCTCGACGACATCATATGTTTCTTGAAAACTTGGCCAAAGGTTGTTCGAAAAATAAAAAGAAGAGCCTGAAACGAGTTCAAATCACCCGATGGTCAAGCAGATCTGAAGCACTAAAAACAGTGTTTTCTTGCTTCACAGCTATCAAGAAGACCCTTGAAGATATTATTGAAGACAAGAAGTCCGACACAGAAACAAAGGCGTTGGCCAAAGGACTTGTAAAAGGCATGACAGATTATTCAAACATCTGTGCAATGCACATAGCAACAGCTATTTTTAAAATACTGTCCCCAATCACGACGTGTCTGCAAGCCAAATCGATTGACTATGGAGTTGTTCCAGCAGTCATGAACGACGAAAAAGCTAAGCTACAGAAGCTAAGAAGTGAAGAAGAATGGGAGATTGTGCGGGGCTCAGTTGACACATTTTTATCAAATCATAACATTTCAGATTTACCCATGCCAAGAAACCGTAAAAGAAAACGATTCATGGACGAACTGTCACTCGATGAAAGCCCTCAAGAAGAACCAGCAAAGCGAATGAAAGTGGAGACATATTTTACAGTGCTAGATTCGTTAATTGGACAAGTCAACGACCGTTTTCCTGAGCTGTCAACACAGTTACTGGGACAGATGTCCTATTTTTCTCATGGAGGAGTCCTGAAAATTTCCAAAGAGGTTGAAGGAGGTGCACAATTCCTTGCCGAATCGATAAAAAATCTTTGCGAGTATTACGAGCTAGATGAAGTCCTTGTAGCTTCAGAGCTAGAGACATTTTCGTCAATATACAAGGTAACTCAAGATATAGATGTGTCAGATATATGTAAAGAACCTGTTCCCGAAGAAGTCAACAGTGAAGATGAAGAAAGAGAAGATGATGATAAAAGGATGCTAGATCGATGGATCTTGAGGGGCTTTGCTAAGCCATACAGGTGTGTGATACATCTGTCGTCCTTGCCAAATTTAACCGTGATGTACAGAATATTGCTATCACTTGCAGTAACTAGTTGTTCTGCCGAACGAACGATGAGTAGACTAAGAATTATAAAAACCCGTCTTAGGAGCAGTATGGGGGACTCATGGTTGTCAAACCTTCTCGTTTTATCTTGTGATGGCGATATTCTCGAAAACATAGACAACAATGAAATAATTGAAGCATTTGCCAAGACAACCACGCAACGCAGAAAACTACTGTTGTACAAAAGATCCAACTAAATTCATCTACAACATTGTAGAAAGTGTATTTTTTTTTGCTTGTAAGAGTTGTAATTAATTTTTTAACTTCATTCATTATTGGTAGATGATTTCGTATTGGAAAATATATGTTTATCCTCTTAATTATAGACTATTCTGTTTAAAATAGTGTCATATGTTTCCTGAATTTATCTTGGAAGGGGAGAGATGGCTAAGTCAGTGGCGTGTATAAGGGGGAGCTCAAGGTGCTTGAGCCCCCCCCCCTAAATTTAGAAAAATTGGGAAGATAAAAATGGTAATTTTTCATAAATTTCTACAAGCCAAACAGCTATTTTTCAACAAAATCTTGAGGAAAGGAGTCATTTTAACAAAGGGTTTTGTCCGAATTTTCGCCTTGCAAGGTCCGGAGTGCAGGCAGGACGCTCCCACACTAACGCTCAAAATACAGTCTAAAACACGTTTTTTTTGCATCTAAAATTAAAAAATTTTCCGGGGGAGGACCCCCGGACCCCCCGGTATGGCAGGCCTAAATGGGGGGGATTCGCGCTCTTGACCTTGGGGGGATGGGCACCTCTGGTAATCATACACAAAAAGTGTTATTTAACCGTTCGGTGTAGCGGCTGTAAAGATTGGGGTCGGTTCCCGGTGCCACAGGGGTTGGTTCTGGGACCGTTTCTCTTTCTCGTTTTAATGAATGATTTTCATTCGAATGCTTTGTAGCAATTCTGACATAGATAGTCTTTTATTTCTTATGAAAAATGCTGCTATTGATGCAACCACTTGGTTTGAAGCAAATGGGCTGCTCCTAAATGAGTCTAAAACAAAAAGCATACTTTTCACTCTGTGTAGTTTTGATAATGTATTAGGACTAGATTTGGAAGAAAATGTAAAACTCCTAGGAATTTGGCTAGATCCCAAGTTAACTTTGTTTCCGCGCATTGATAACCTTTGTGTTAGACTTAGCAGGGTCATACATCTGTTGCGTAAGCTCAAAAGCCTTGTACGCAAGTCATCCTTAAGAATGGCATACTTTGCTTTTTTAACAGCATTTTAAGCTATAGACTCTACTTATGGGGTGATGGTTTTAATGTAGGTAAGTTGCTAATCTTACAAAAGAAAGCCATTCGAATTATTTAGTGGGGCAGATTTCACCTCTCATTGTAGACCATTGGTTAAGCGTTAGGCAATCCTTACAATTGTAAATATGTATATTTTTGTTTGTTTAGTTCGAATTGAGCCAAACTTACATTTTTATTCCCTCAGAAACGTTGTACATGCCCACTTTACTATGACAGGTGCTTCCCTAGATATTGATTTTGTGCCCTTGTTTGAGACCAAATCATGTTCCGCAGAGTAGCAATACAAATGTTCAATAAGTTGCCTTATGCATCAAACAATGTAAGTATTACAAAGTTTAAAACTTTTGTTCATAGATGGCTTGTTGAAAAGCCATTTTATAGCCTTGAGGATTTTTTTTCAGGAAACTGTTTCCATAAACTTTGACTGGGCTAAGCTAGGGTGACCAAATCACTCCTACAGAAAACCGGGACTCCCTCCATATTTTACTCTCCCCACCACCATAATTTACCCAGGACCCGGGAAAATAATTACTAGTATTTAATTCTACAATATCAGATTAACTTTATTAATTCTATTAAATCGTATAAAATTAATTGATTAAAAATGACAGTTTTTTTTTTTTTTTTTATTAATTCTTGTCAATTAATTTTAAATTCAACTCAAATTTAATATTTAATTGTTACTGCACACTGCTTGTAGATGGGGTTGATTAATCTTGAAGAAAAGAGTATTTTCACTACTTCCAGTCGTCTTGCTCATTTCTTTGTTCTTTAAAACATAACTGTAAAACTCCATGCAGTCCATTTTGTAGTTGTACAGGATCTGCAGGATTACTTCAAGCGTCACCACTTCCATTCTATTTTTTTCATCAGTCCATTGGATATTCATGAAAGAAAATATTATTTCTGTCTTCGCGTTGTGAGCTGGTATTGCAAATATATATTTTGCAATCTTTGCCATCTCGGTGTACTGTTAAAGATTGTCACAATGCTTAAAAAAAACTCACCCATTTCTCGTGACACTGCAATGGTGCTTCGTTTTCGTCATTCCACTTTTTAAGATTTTCTTCAATGAAATTCTTTAGTTTTCCAAATTGATCAAAGAGAACAATACTGTCTTTTCAATATCTTCCCATTTTGGTATTCTCTTTAATAACATCCAATCAAAAACAAAAAAATGGTGAGAATAAGCTGCTCTACTTGTTCATTCTTATAATTGTTCCTCTTTTCCAAATATGTTTATTATTTGTATAGTAGCGGGCTTGGACTCTCTCTCCAACTTTGAGCTGCCTGGATTTTGTATTCAGTACAGAGGACTTTTGGATATGGGGTGGTTTTAAAGCATCCAACTTTATTCTGATTTGACGATTTATAAATATTTCTGAAGGTGTCTTCCCGCTTGCTAAAGGCGTAGCTCAATATCTGAAGAGTATTTCCCGTACCTTCTGTTTCATGGTGTAAGGCTCTTCAATCATTGTTGCAAGTCGATGTTTCAGCGTTTGGACATTTCTTTCAGCTAATCCGTTCGTCGCTGGATGACCCGGTGCTATAAATGTTTGAAATATTCCTCCTTCTTTGCAGAACTGCTGGTGAAGATTGATGCATTATCTGACACCATAACTTCTGGGAATCCGTAGCGAGAGAATACATTCTGGAGCATTTCTATTGTTGAAGATGAAGTTGGCGCTGCTGTACATTTTGAGAAGGATCAGCTGATAACCACCGGCTGTTCATTTGTCATTGGGCTATTAATTAATGACACTTTCTAAGGAATAGTCGACCTTAGTTTGTAGCAATGACTACATTCGCTCATCTACACTCGTCACACTCATTCGAAATCCATATTCGCCCATATCTTGACGATCGGCGTCTTATTGAATAAATAAATAAATAAAAAATAAATAAATATCTCAATTTCTGCCCATTTAGATTTAGCATCTATTATAACTAGAAAGTTGTGGTTCTGGAACGGCCCGGCGTAGTCGATGTGAATCCGTTGCCAGTTGTGTTCTAGTTCCTCCCAAGGGTGTAAAGGAGCTTTGGGTGGGCTATTCCTTGTTGAAGCACATACTGCACACCCTCGAACAACTCTCGATGTCTTTGTCGATACATTTACAGTATACGTAACGACGGGCAAGTTGTTTCATTTTTGTCGAACCGATGTGCGTGTGATGAAGTTCTTGAAGGACAGAATTTTGAAGACTTGCTGGTATGACGACTCGTGAACCTTTGAACATGATGTTACCAGAAATGGTAAAATCTGAGTCTTCTATATTTACTTGAAGCAATTTTTTCAATAAGTTTGATAAATTTGGATATTTTATGGTTTCTTCTCGAATGGTTTCGTATGTAAGATCAAGTTTTGAAATTACTTCAACAGTTGATTCGCAGATTTGATTTACTTCGATGTTGATGGAATTTTCTGCATGGGGGTGTTGATTCAATCGGCACTCTTGATAGACAATCGACATTTGAGTGTTCTGTTCCCTTTTTGTAAACAACTTCATAATTAAAACCTGATAGAAATGCGGCGTATCTCTGAAGTCGAGCTGATGTCATTTGTGGTACTTTGGCGTTCTGGTGAAAAATTCTTACAAGGGGTCAATTGTCAGTTATTAGTCTAAAAGGTCTAGCAAACACATATTGATAAAAATATCCAACTGCGAAGACTATGGCTAATGCCTCCCTGTCGAACTGTGAATAATGTTGTTCAACTTGAGTTAGAGAACCAGACGCAAAAGCAATTTGACGTTCTTGTCCATTGATGATGTGTGAAAGTATCCCCGCAACACCATGAGGGCTAGCATCGCAAGTGAGTTGGATGGGCCAAACGGTGTAAGCACTCGTTCACTAGCAATTTCCCGCTTGAGTCGATCAAAAGCTTGATTGCATTTTGTATTCCAATAGAACTTTGCATTCTTGGCTAGAAGTAGTCGCAGAGATGCTGTTAAAGATGAAAGGTTAGAAATAAATTGTGAATAATAAGTTACAATCCCTAGAAATCTTTTGACTTCTTCGATTGATGTGGTTTGTTTCATTTTCAGGATTGCGTTGACCTTCTCTGGTAATTTTAAGATTTTGTTGTGCTCAACTACATGACCAAGGAACTCTATCCGCTCCTTGAAAAATGAAAATTTTTCTCAATTTAAATGAAGATCAAATTTCTGTAGTTGATTTAGGCAGGCATAGAGATTTGATCTGCACTCTTCCATTGTTGAGCCCTGGACTACGATGTTGTTAAAGTAGTATTCGGTCTTGGGTATGTCTCGTAGAATTTGGTTGATAATACGGTTGAAGTCTGCAGGAGCAGTTTTGATGCCAAAGGAGAGTCTATTCATCCTGTATGTTCCTTGGTGGGTTGTTATAGTCTGTATATTACTCGATGGTTCATCAACTAGGATGTGTAAATATGCTTCATACAAATCCAAACGGCAGAAATATTTGGAGTTTCGCAGGCTATTTAATAGATCTGCAGTTTTATTGATTGGATAGTGACAGTTTATCAGTCTTTCATTCACTCCTACTTTGTAGTTGACGCAGAGACGTACTCCTCCATCTGCTTTAGGAGTGATGACAAATGGAGAACCCCAGTCACTAACGTCTATCTTTGTGATGACCCCCTCAGCTTCAAGAGAATCTAACTCGTGATTGATCTTCTCTCAAAGTGCATATGGAACGTTATGTTCTCGATTATATACAGGCTTGGCACCATCACGGAGCTTAAGTGTAACTTTGTATTTTGATACACAGCCTATTTTTTGTTCAAAAATTACTGGAAAAGCTGATACCACGTCGTTCATAGTATTGATAGGATGAGAAGTAACTTGTTGAGTGTCAACTTCAGATAAGTAGATTTTAAGATTTCGAATCCACACTCGTTCTAATATGGGTGGGTAGTTTTCTGGTACGATGTAAATCTCGCCTTTGAAAGCGTTGGAATTGTAATTTACATTAACTTCCACGTTGCCAAAAGAAGTAAAAACATTCTGTGTGTAAGATCTAAAAGCAATGTTTGTAGACTGAAGAGTAAGATTGGGATTTAATTTGTTGAAAATGTCTCGGGGGGGGGGGGGGGGGGAATGTGTATCTTGAGCCAGAATCTACTTCAAATTTAACAGGTGTATCTTCAATGTTAATATATATATATATATATATTATTATTATTTGTGTTATGCCCTTGAAGAGCGCATTTAGACTAAACTTCATGTCCCTTTTCTTGCTGTCTCTTCTTTCCGTGCTGCCCAAACGTCCCTCATTCGTGCACTGTGTTTTTGTTTTCTTTCTTCGGTCCACTTTACACACTCTCTCTCCTTCCTTTTCTCTGTCTTCTTGTTCGCCCAGTGTTCCTTCATCCTCTGGCTATGTTCTTGTCGCCTCTGTTCAGTCCATTGTGTTTTTTTGCTGTGCGGTGCCTCTTGTAGTTTGTTTTTCTTGATCAGATTCCTCAGAAGTGTTCTATTTTGTGTTGTTTCCTGTGTGATGTTAAGTTGTCCCATATCGCTTTTTACCTTATAAATTAGATTCTTAGTTATTTTATCTTTAACCTTAACTTATACTTTAGATTTCTAAGATAGATTTATAGTTAACTGGTCCCCAACGGTTAATGTCACATTATTCTAGATTCTTAGTTATTTTATCTTTAACCTTAACTTATACTTTAGATTTCTAAGATAGATTTATAGTTAACTGGTCCCCAACGGTTAATGTCACATTATTCTAGATTCTTAGTTATTTTATCTTTAACCTTAACTTATACTTTAGATTTCTAAGATAGATTTATAGTTAACTGGTCCCCAACGGTTAATGTCACATTATTCTAGATTCTTAGTTATTTTATCTTTAACCTTAACTTATACTTTAGATTTCTAAGATAGATTTATAGTTAACTGGTCCCCAACGGTTAATGTCACATTATTCTAGATTCTTAGTTATTTTATCTTTAACATTATAATATTTAAACTTTTTTACTTAGTTAGGCTTTAAATTGAAATCCAATCTTCCTTTGGGATTAAGCTTTAAACTACTAGATTTTTGGTGGGAAACATCCCACTCGTATCCGATATACTATTATAATTTTTAAGTAAGTTTGATTCTGGCTTTATTTTAGCTACTTAAGTAGATTATATGCTTATTTTTTAATAATTTTTTTGGTAGTAATAAAACTTTTTATAAATTTTATTTTTTTAAAGTGACTTAATTTAGGATTGATAAATTTTGTGCCAGCATTCGCGGTTATACAATTAATTCTAGTTAAACTTATTAGTTTGAATATATTTGTTTTATTTATGGGTTTTAATATTAATTATTTAGGTGGAATTTATTAGTTTTATAATTTTATATATATAAATTATATTTATGGAATTAATTATATATATAAACCTCTCTGATGCTTTCGATGGTTTGGTTTGAAATATGTCAACGATGTTTTGGATACCATACTGATACTCATGTGTATTAGCGATTTTATTAGTTGATTGTTTGTTGGTCTAAGACCTTATTGTTAAAAGTGTACTAATGCAAACTTTGCTGACATGGCCTAGTCTAGAACATTCAGAACATTTTAGCTTGTTTTTATCAGTACGACAATCTCTGGACAAATGGTTTGACTTCCCGCAACGTAAACATAATCCGTTGATTTCCAATTCATAATAATTTATTCGAGACTTTGAAGCAGATCTTGATTTTTGTTTATTGGAATTATGATGTTGAAATGGGGAATTCATTTGTATATTGTGACTAGACCTAGATGCGTAGGAATGAGAAACCTTGTTGATATCTAGTAAGCTTATTGATCATAATGGTGGTGAATGTTTTTGGCCATTTAACTTGGAATCTAGCTTAGATGTTTCTAAGGCTATTGCTTTAGCTACAATATCTTTATATTCTGATACATCAGATTGTAATAAATGCTCACATATAGAATTATCTTTAATTCCACGTATGAACTGAGCCTTAGAAAAATATCAGCTATTGACGTTTTGCATTCACAGGGAGAAACAAATTCACAATTTATTATGATACTTCTTAGGCTAGTTACAAACTCTAAAATTGATTGTTGATCCGTTTGATAAATTGGTAGAAACTGAAGTTGAGAGACTAGAACGTTCTTTTTAGGCTCAAGTTGATCTTCTAAAAGTTTGATTAATTCATTGTAAGATAGTTCATTAAGCATTATAGGTGCAGAAAGTGAAGAAACTATATTGAAATTACTTGGCCCAATTGAGTTTAATAAGAGCTTAGCACAATACTTTTTATTTGATTCAACATTTGTCATTTGGATATAATTTTAAAAATGTTGTTTGTAGTTTGAAAAACATTCCTTTTTAGAATCAAAATTGTCAAAATTTAGAATATAGGTTACATTGGCTTTTGATTCAGAATCATCATTTTGCTTTGTTTCATAAGGTGTTGTAAAAGTTGAAAGCTTATTGCATTTCTAAAAATTGTTTAAATTGATCTGGATTCATATTTGTTTAATACCTATGTTGTTGAATATTTGATGAACCTAAGCCTTTCTAATTTGGGTTGATCTGTTGTTTCTATTTACCTCGTCACCAATCAACTTGTGTCGTGGCTCTGTGTAGTGGATGATGATTGATCTAACACTGTTTATTACCACAAATAGTTTATTAAACATTATTAGTTATTGATACTAACAAGTTGATGAAAAACGTTGCACAGTGAAAGAAAAGAATGATTGTTGATTACACGAATATAAATTATAAAGTATGAAAAATTATAAACATATGTTATGTTTACAATTGTCAACAGCTGATTTGACACTAAAACATTATAATGTAGGCTTTTAGAACAATACTATACCATCACAATACCATTATTTCAAAAAACGAACAAACGTTTACATAACATATTTGTATGAATTATATGGATTAATAATCAAACGCAGGGCAGTGTGCATTCACGGTGCTCTCTTGACTACCACACTACACAAAAGCGCTGCCACTTTGAACAGCCAGCGTTTAGAGGGCCTGTTCACTGAATATAATCTTTAACTGTAATTACAGGTAACACTTTAATTTTAGATTGTTATTTTTTGGAGCCTTGTACTGATTTGGTATGTATAATTGATTTTCTCTCACCATTTTTCTCCATCAATTCTAAAAAAAACAATAAAAAATGTTTAATAAAACATAAAAGTAAAAAATGTACAATGTTCAGTGTTAGACTCTTAATTAATAGTTCCTAGTAGGTTTGATCATAATAGATCAATGTTGTTACATAAAAACTGTTTTACAAACATAAATAAACTACAAAATTAGAATTTGTGAAACAAAGTTCATATAGGAAGTAAGAAAAGCTGATGTAACAGACCTCATCACTGCAACGTCGCTTTATTTTGCTGGATCTGGTTGTCGGTAGAAGTACCGCCATTTCACGTGTCGCTACTCACTATCCTGTGTTTGATAATTAATCCATATAAATTCATACAAGTATGTTATGTAAACGTTCGTTCGTTTTTTGAAATAATAGTATTATGATGTACGAAACAAATTTTTATTTGATTTCGTAGGCCTACTCAACTACTAAAAAAAGATGTTTTACATTTTCCATAAAAACATTTTTGTTAATTAATCAAAGTTCATAAAACTCTAGCATAAGTTAGGGAAATAGTTGATAAATTACATATTAAAGTTTTAACTTAATCTGACCAGAGGTTTTTATTGTAGAAATGTTTAAAGTCAACATTTCGGTAAAGAGCGTTAGAAATTTTGTGCTAGAACCCTCTGTGCACATTGATTGGGTACCAAAGAGGCAGTCAACCAAAATTACTACATTAGCGTCCTGACTACCCTATGTGAGCGAGTATGGAGAAACTAGAAAGCGGAATGATTTGTGGAAAAACAAGTCATGGATTCTCCACCAGGACAATGCCCCGGCTCACAACACTTTGTCAGTGAAGAAGTTGTGGCAAACCACAACATTCCCATTTTAGACCATCCACTATATTCACCTGACTTGGCCACCTGCAACTTTTGTTTCCTAAAGTCAAGTCGGCACTGAAAGGAACAAGATTTGAGATTGTTGAGGCAGTAAAAGACAAAGCGACGGAAGTCATGAACGGGCTTACAGAATATGATCTCCAGCAGTGCTACACCCAGTGAAAATCTCGCATGGAGCAGTATAGAGAACGAGGAGGGGAGTCTATTGAAGGAGATAACATCAAATTGTAAATATTTGTAAGTAAATTTTATTTTCAGCCTCAGTTCGGTTTTTTCTAGCCATACCTCGTATGTGTACTTTAAAATTGAATTTCTAATTCAAAATTCTGTTGGAAACTATGATTTGTATGGGCAAAGCACCATGTTGTTTTATTTTTAAACCGTATACTTAAAACTATCCCTATTAACTGGAAATATGCAAGGTTCGATATTTTTTTTAGGTCCTCCCTATAGTATGTAATTATAGTAAAATTTTAAATAATTAGCACTTCTAGAAGGAAATTAGAATTTGTATATTTAATCAGTAAGTGAGTAACCCATGTATCTGTATATTTACTCAGTAAGTGAGTAACCCATGTATCTGTATATTTACTCAGTAAGTGAGTAACCCATGTATCTGTATATTTACTCAGTAAGTGAGTAACCCATGTATCTGTATATTTACTCAGTAAGTGAGTAACCCATGTATCTGTATATTTACTCAGTAAGTGAGTAACCCATGTAGCTGTATATTTACTCAGTAAGCGAGTAACCCATGTATCTGTATATTTACTCAGTATGTGAGTAACCCATGTATCTGTATATTTACTCAGTAAGTGAGTAACCCATGTAGCTGTATATTTACTCAGTAAGCGAGTAACCCATGTATCTGTATATTTACTCAGTAAGTGAGTAACCCATGTATCTGTATATTTACTCAGTAAGCGAGTAACCCATGTATCTGTATATTTACTCAGTATGTGAGTAACCCATGTATCTGTATATTTACTCAGTAAGTGAGTAACCCATGTATCTGTATATTTACTCAGTATGTGAGTAACCCATGTATCTGTATATTTACTCAGTGAGTGAGTAACCCATGTATCTGTATATTTACTCAGTAAGCGAGTAACCCATGTATCTGTATATTTACTCAGTATGTGAGTAACCCATGTATCTGTATATTTACTCAGTAAGTGAGTAACCCATGTAGCTGTATATTTACTCAGTAAGCGAGTAACCCATGTATCTGTATATTTACTCAGTAAGTGAGTAACCCATGTATCTGTATATTTACTCAGTAAGTGAGTAACCCATGTAGCTGTATATTTACTCAGTAAGTGAGTAACCCATGTATCTGTATATTTACTCAGTAAGTGAGTAAC
Organism: Stictocephala bisonia; assembly: GCA_035578905.1. Taxonomy (NCBI): domain Eukaryota; kingdom Metazoa; phylum Arthropoda; class Insecta; order Hemiptera; family Membracidae; genus Stictocephala; species Stictocephala bisonia. The sequence goes on along the minus strand of JAQJVL010001939.1, from coordinate 78,472 downwards.
CCATGTATCTGTATATTTACTCAGTAAGTGAGTAACCCATGTATCTGTATATTTACTCAGTAAGTGAGTAACCCATGTATCTGTATATTTACTCAGTATGTGAGTAACCCATGTATCTGTATATTTACTCAGTAAGTGAGTAACCCATGTATCTGTATATTTACTCAGTAAGTGAGTAACCCATGTATCTGTATATTTACTCAGTAAGTGAGTAACCCATGTATCTGTATATTTACTCAGTATGTGAGTAACCCATGTATCTGTATATTTACTCAGTAAGTGAGTAACCCATGTAGCTGTATATTTACTCAGTAAGCGAGTAACCCATGTATCTGTATATTTACTCAGTAAGTGAGTAACCCATGTATCTGTATATTTACTCAGTAAGTGAGTAACCCATGTAGCTGTATATTTACTCAGTAAGTGAGTAACCCATGTATCTGTATATTTACTCAGTAAGTGAGTAACCCATGTATCTGTATATTTACTCAGTAAGTGAGTAACCCATGTATCTGTATATTTACTCAGTAAGTGAGTAACCCATGTATCTGTATATTTACTCAGTATGTGAGTAACCCATGTATCTGTATATTTACTCAGTAAGTGAGTAACCCATGTATCTGTATATTTACTCAGTAAGTGAGTAACCCATGTATCTGTATATTTACTCAGTAAGTGAGTAACCCATGTAGCTGTATATTTACTCAGTAAGCGAGTAACCCATGTATCTGTATATTTACTCAGTATGTGAGTAACCCATGTATCTGTATATTTACTCAGTAAGTGAGTAACCCATGTAGCTGTATATTTACTCAGTAAGCGAGTAACCCATGTATCTGTATATTTACTCAGTAAGTGAGTAACCCATGTATCTGTATATTTACTCAGTAAGTGAGTAACCCATGTATCTGTATATTCTTAAGACAATGAAAAACAAAAAACGAACACTGTTTTATGATGTAATGCACATCTAAACACTTTGAAGGATAAAGACATGCCTCTGAGTATACCGAATAGCAACACTCTTTAATCTGAGAGAGTACTGAAGGAAGGTTGAAACATTTATATACATATTACTATTGATGATTATATTTATATAGATACATTGCCAACATATCACATTAAGTATAAATTATACAAAACAAAAATAATAATAATAATAATAAAGCGATACAAATAAATTTTCAATATTTCATAGCAATCACTTGTTACATAGTTACAACATAACAGCAGAGTTTTAGATTAACTACACTTCCTGTAATTAGACTAACCTACATTAATATTGTATAAGACCCTTTACTTATTTATAAGACAAAATTAAATATTTTAAATTTAAAAGTTAACGATTAAACTTAACTTTTTTTAAATTTACAGATCTTTCTCAAAATAAACAGGAGAGTATAGCAAATATCTTTAAAAACATAGTAGGATCTAAACAGTGGGCATGTTCTAATGCATCATGGATTAATTATATGTTGATCAATCAGCATTTGCATTGGATAAATAACAATCCAAGATTAAAGTTTTAAGTGTTTTAAAGCTACTGTACTTCCACAGCTCTTGGTTTATATTTTGGATAACTTTTGACAACTTCCAAGTATTACTTAATTATTCATCAGTCATGCTTTCTATTTGGGCAGTTATTAAGGTGGGTAGCTACATAGTATTTTGTAGTTCTAACAACGTGTCTCATAAAGTCCACTGCGACCTATGTAACGGACCCATTTGATTACATCATGGTCCGAATAGTTCAGCTTTGGTTCAAATACTTTGAGATAGCGCACTTTGAAGCCTGATGGAGCAAAAGGTACCTAAAACAAATTTCAATCAAGATAAATATGATTTTAATTAAAATAATTTGAACAACAATCATTTATAAGAGAAATAAATCTGTACAGTTGTTAAAAATGACTGAAATTGTGATGTTATGACATAAAAGTAAGTAAGGCTCTCTATGAGACTTAACTAAGGGTTGTACGAAGGAAAACACAAAATTATCTCACAGTGATGAAAAAAAATAAGAAACCAACAGGTATCATCTTCACCTGTTGATTGATCAATACAACAAATAGACTGTTCAGATTATCAGAGTCATAATACATTTTGAGAAGGATCAGCTGATAACCACCAGCTGTTCATTTGTCATTGGGCTATTAATTAATGACACTTTCTAAGGAATAGTCGGCCTTAGTTTGTAACAATGACTACATTCGCTCATCTACACTCATCACACTCATTCGAAATCCATATTCGCCTATATCTTGACGATCGGCGTCTTATGAACAAATAAATAAATAAAATAAAAATCAATTAGATAATCCAGTTTGGCCTTATTATGAAAAATTGCTTAAATATTTTAACTTTTTAAAATACGTTCACTAGTCTAGAAATATTTAGTCTAGTATATTACTGTACTAATAATTATCCGTGAATGGGGCCACAGGTGTTTAACGGCTGAAGAGGGGTGTTTGGTTACCACATCGTCTGACACCCTAGTTTTAGCGTTAGTTACCAGAATTCACAACTTAAGTCGTAAATTCCCAATTATCTCACCCTGCTGAGTCAACACGAGAAGCATTTTTGTTATTGTTCACTTCCTTGGGTATCAGCTCCTAGCATATTTAACTATGTCCCTCAACTCTTTGAGGATATTTTTAGGTATTGATTGTGGGTCAAAAACAAGAAATAATATCACATTTCAAAATTCCAAATCACCTCCGGTACCTGTACAGCCGCCATTTTGTATTTTTTACAAATTATTTATTATTTTTAAAACTATTTAATCTCTAGAGTTAAAAATTGATACACACATTACTAAAACCATTTTCTTACTGGAATAAAAAAAAAACCTTTTTTAATTATTTTCAAAATGGGGACAATTTGAAATGTTTATCTTTAATACCTTTTGAAAGGTAAGGAATACTGTTTGTTTAATAACAAAATTATAAGAATACCTTTATTTTGCAAATTAAATTTTCAATCCAAAAAAATAAAGTTGAATGAAATCGGATGACAAACAATTGAGATTTGAGTATTTTTGTATTCAATCATTTACGTGTCAATGTGTATAACCATGGTGCCGTGCCGCGCAAGTCAACCAGAACAATACATCAGCGATGTATTCTGATTACTTTCTTCTAAAACATTACAATAAAGCTATTTGTGATAGTACTGTAATAAAAATGCCCCTAGCAGGCAACGGGAAAACATTTGCAGATGATTTTCGTTGTTATTAAATTAAAAATAAATTTTAACCTTAACACGTTAGCTGCCAACCCATAATATAGTGGTTTAGCGTTGGAGTGCCAAAATTTTTTTATGTTAATATTTGCAACTATAGATGTTTTTTTGTTCCATTAGTCACTTCTGATAATGATTTACTATGTTATTAGTTAAAATAACGATTATAAAGCGTCGGGTACTTTGGCCCGACACGATTATTTACAAGCAAAAATACTATCGTAAATATAACCGTCGGGCCAACATACCCGACACACACAATGAAAACAATTGCTTTACTTTTATTGAAAAAACTAACATATGGTTTCCACAGCTTTCATTTTTGTGTCTGCTTGACTCTTTTACTGTAAGAGTCCAATCACAGTGAGCTGCAACAGCTGTTCCTCAGATGTGCATAAAAGCGCGGGAACAGTCTGCGTATTTCCCGCCTTTATACAGAAACGGCGCGAAAGGTCTCCTCTCACCGTTCACTTGCTCTTCAGTCAGCTAGTAAGGTTGTGTTGCGTACGTCAAGTTTATATAGAATATTTAAAAATGAGTGATCCTTTGCGGAGATCAGAAATTGATTATTTAGTTAATTTGCCATCATCTCAGGGTGAATTATATGCAGATGTGAGTGACGATGAAAGTGTGGAATCTATGTTAGTGAGTGAGGACCAAGACGATACCGATATAGATCCGAACTATGAGCCTAGTAGTGGTAGTGAATACGAAGAGGCCGGCGATGAAATAAATATGGATATCCCTGAAGAATCTGACACTGGAGGCGATGTTAGTGATACAACTTTGAATACTCCACCTAGTGATAGTGATATTTGGCAAACATTTGTAGGTAAGCAAAAGAGTTTTCAATTTAACCTAATGCCCAAATTTAAATTTGATGTACCTAATGATGCTCAGCCGATTGATTTTTTTAAAAATTACCTTACAGATGAAATAGTTGAATTGATGGTAATAGAAACTAATAGAAATGCTAATGATGCCATATATAAACAGCGATTAAGCCGTAAGAGTAGATTGAAAGATTGGAAGAACACTAATCCAGAAGAAATGAGGAAGTTTATTGGTGTACTTTTGTACATGGGATTAGTACCACTCTCAAGAATTAGCGATTATTGGTCTAAAAATGTGTTATACAAGTTTTCAGCTGCATCTAAGATAATGAGCAGGAACAGATTCCAATTGATTTTACGCTTTTGGCATTTTAGTGATAACAACAATCTAACTAGTGACGGACGAATTGGCAAAATAAAACCACTTTTGACTAAATTAAATACACTTTTTTTCAATTTGAAGGAAGCAGAACAAGACCTTGTAATTGATGAGACAATGATCCCATTCCGTGGTAGGCTTATTTTTCGCCAGTACATACCCGGAAAGGCACATAAGTATGGCATCAAAATATTTAAGCTCTGTGATAAGACCGGATATACTTATGCTGTCAAAATGTACATGGGAAAAGGGACTGTGGATAACAAAGACAACTCCGTTGCTACATCTGTAGTAATGGAACTTATGGCCAAGAGCTTAAATCAAGGTCATACTCTTTTCGTTGACAACTACTACACATCTGTAGAATTAGGTAACATATTATTATCAAAACAAACACATCTTGCTGGTACTCTAAGGATCAATCGAAAAGGTGTTCCAAAAAACCTATTAAAAGAAAAACTAGGGAAAGGGGATATGCTCTGTTTGGAAAATGAAAATGGAATTGTGGTTACCAAATGGAATGACAGAAGAGAAGTGCATATGCTCTCTACTTTGCACGCACCAGATTACGTGGAAATTCCCTCAAAGTATCCTGGTAAAGCATCTGTTTTAAAGCCCTTCGTTGTTGCCGAATACAACAAAGCAAAAGTCGGGATTGATCTGTCTGATCAAATGTCGTCTTACAACTCTGCTGTAAGAAAGACAGTTAGATGGTACCACAAGGTGGGTGAAGAGCTTCTTCTTGGCACCAGTGTGGTCAACAGTTGGCTGGCCTATAACAGCTTTTTACGATCTAAAACAACTCCTAATAATTCAAAAAAGAGGCACTTGGTTTCTATTACAAGATTTAAAGAGTTATTGGCATCCAATCTTATGTGTTTGGAAGAAGAGCCACGCATTCCAGAAGTAACAGTTACTGGCCACCACTACTTAACAGCATCTCCATTCCTTGGTAACGGACCAAAAAAACGCAGGGCAAGGAAGGTCTGCAAGCTATGTTATAAAAAAGTTGCAGAAGAGAAAGGACGTCAAGTAGCAAGAAACATGACTCAGGTTGCTACATATTGTAGTGAATGCCCAGACAAACCTTTCTTATGTGAGAAATGTTTTAAAAACATTCATAAATAAATCAATGTAAATATTATCATGGTAATTTACTCAGAAAATGTTTTAATAACAACTCTCAAATGTATTACTATTGTATGATAAAATATAGGTAAATTTAAAAACAATGTACGTGTTTTATTACCAATATTGTAATTATTCGTAAGAAAACAAAATTTAAAAGTAGCATTAACTCGTTCTTAATATTTCCTAATAGGATGTTTTACCTTTTACTGCCTATAGTTTTAGCAATAATGAAAATAAAATTCAATAAAACTCACAAAAATATACCGTCGGGTATCATGGCCCGACAATTTAATGAGTATTACGTGAAACTTCAGGCTTGCTCAAAATGCAACGACAACTTAGTCATTTAACAAGAATACGGTCTTTATATAGACAAATTAATTCTGAATCAAGTAGTTCAAGAAGTATTCACTAGAATGCAGCACTAACCAGGGGTCAGACGAAATGGCTACTTGTTGCCTAGCAACGATGTCGGGCCACATCACCCGACGGTCATAGCCCGAAGTCATTAGGTGTCGGGTGAGGTGGCCCGACATGGCAGCTATCGTGTTAAGTAGAGCCCGAAAAACTAAAATTGTTGTAACATTTATTTGTGACACAAAGTTAGTAGACATATAAAATGTAAAATTAAAAAAGCATTTGATTAAATTGAAACTTTAATTAAATTTATTTTCACATTACGAACTATGCTCAAAATGTGAGCTCAAACAGAGCAGCACATTAATTTCCTTCATTAATAATTTCAACACCTTCAACAATTCTACCAATGTACAATTTACAGCAATTATAGTTTTTAGGTTGCACTAATTAAGGTTGAAATTAATTTTTAATTTAATAACAACGAAAATCATCCGCAAATGTTTTCCCGTTGCCTGCTTGGGGCATTTTTATTACAATACCATCACAAATCACTTTATTGTAATGTTTTGGATGAAAGTAATCAGAATAGATCACTGATGTATTGTTGTGGTTGACTCAAGCGGCACAGCACCATGGCTATACAAATTGACACGTAAATGATTGAATACAAAAATACTCAAATCTCAATAGTTTGTCATCCGATTTCATTCAACTTTACTTTTTTGGATTGAAAATTTAATTTGCAAAATAAAGGTATTCTTATAATTTTGTTGTATTCCTTACCTTTCAAAAGTTATTAAAGATAAACATTTCAAAGTGCCCCCATTTTGAAAATGATTAAAAAAGGTTTTTTATTTTTTTATTCCAGTAAGAAAATGGTTTTAGTAATGTGTGTATCAATTTTTAACTCTAGAGGTTAAATAGTTTTAAAAATAATAAAAAATTTGTAAAAAATACAAAATGGTGGCTGTACAGGTACCGGAGGTGATTTGGAATTTTTAAATATAATATTATGTATTGTTTTTTACCTACAATCAATACCTAAAAATATCCTTAGAGAGTTTAGGCACACCCTGTATATTACAGTACAAATGAATTTTTGGTGAAAATATTGATTTGATACTCTTTAGATGAAAACAATGGTTAGCAGTAGATTGTCAAAATATTAAGAATTTTCAGTTTTTTAAATTACGAGAATTGTATAGTTAAGCTAAGTTATAATGGAATAGGAAACAGTAAATTTATATGTGAATAAAAGCATTTTGATTCTGATTGATATAATATGATATACATATAATATTGACAGTAATAATTGTAAACAATGGTATTATCAATGCAGTGCTACAAGTCGAAACATAAAAGTTAATTTTTACTAATAAACAATAAACTGCATTAAATTGAAATTTTGACAATAAGAAATTTATGTCAGTTACTACAAGATAAAACAACCAAATGTAACTAATACATTACAATTAAATAAATATGTCACAAATAAAAAAAAGGAGAGCAATGAATTAAATTATTGTTATTTATAGTATAGGTTATTGATGTTCATTTATTGATTGGTTAACTGATTTGTGGAAGTTAGTTAGCTGAAATGTATACATAATGTTACATTTACACATAAAAAATAACTAGCGATCCACTATGAACTTTACATTTGCAACTCAAGGTGAAATGGCCTTTCAAGCATCACTTAGTCAACCAAAAATTAACTGAACAGTTTTACTAAACTTCTATATGCAGTGCTTAAACTGTGCATGCTTTTTTATTTTGTCACTTTAGGCTATTATTTTAGTTTATGTTAAAATAAGCAGATAGTCCAATGAGCTGGTAATGAGAATCGCTATTTTATTTAGTGGTGTAGCAAGGAAGTACCTAAAGGTAGGACACAAGATACCTGAGTTGGAAATGTTGTTATACAAGTGCATTTTGAAGCCATTTTAAACGTCAGATTTGCACTTATTTAGAAATGTTGGGTACGTTACAGTATAATTTAAGTACTTTTTTATATATATCGGTCATACCTTAATTGATTTCATTTTTATTTACCATAAATAGGACTAAAAATTATTTTAAGTTTTTCTCCAAGTGCTTTTTGACATTTACCAAAATAGAGTTATTCATTTTGCTCCAAGATATTTAAATTTAGAATAAAATATATGTAATTATTTTGGACAAGACATTTATTTTCAGACTATAAGTGTTTTAACCCGGGATCGGTCGCGCATACTCCACTTCCGCGATCGGTTGCGCGTATAGGGTGATTCTAACATCTGGTTTTTTCAATATTACCATAATATTTTGAATTAAAATTAGAAAGTTCTTTACACAATCTTAAGTTCAGCCCATGCTGTTTATTATACAATGTATAGTAGTTCTTAATTGTGTTTTTTTATTATAATTTGACTATTTTTACCCTAAAATCCTATGAAGAGTGTTAGTTTTAACTGTAAGGACTTTTGAAATAAAACTTCAATGCAACTAAAATTAAACAATTGTTTTATTAGCTAAAAGTATAACATATAATAAGTACAGTATTATTATTCAATAGATATAGTGATTTATTATACAATTATAAAAGTAACACGATAGGTCGCGCCGTTAGAATGGCTCTACACCACACTGCCACGTGATCGGTCGCGCGGTTAGAACGACACTAACTGTACTGCGGCGCGCTATAAAAACAGTCCCCCCCCACCACTGCTAGACTATGAGTCATCATGAAACCACCTGAAATTAATCCAGAAAGAGTTCCTCGAGGCATATTAAAAATATGAAATTTATAATAAATAAAACAACAAAAATTTCTTTTTAAGCGAAAGTTTTTGTTAGAACGGTTCTAATAGTGCGACCAATCCCGGGTTAAGCAATTCAAGTGGAGTAAAATTATTCATAAGATTTATATGAAAAACACATTTGCAATAAAAGTAAGACAGCATTTATATTTAACCTTGGAGCACTCACGAGGCATTTTTGACAGCAGGACTCACACTACAGTCTTTTTTTTCACTAGCATTAATTATGCTATAGAAGTGAAATAACACAATTTTACACTGAAATATTCTTAATTTACTACATTGTTGTTATTGTTTACACTTTATAAAAAGGTAATTGAATTATTATTAACATACTATATTGTTTTTTATCTTTGCCTATTTATATTGCTCTGGTAGGGTGAATTTTGGTAGGAATAAGTCTATTTACAGGATGACTGGAAGGTGCATCATGAGTAGAAGCAGTGACTTGATTCGCTACTTCATGTCAAACAATAGGTGCAGACTCACTCAGTTCCCCTGATTCTGTGTCATGGTCACTCTGCATAGTAATATCTTCACATATTGAGTCTTTAACACTAAAGTTTCATCAAATAAAGTTCTTCTAGAATAATTTTGATCACACAACAGTAATTCACTGGTTAATTCTTCTTTCTCAACACTCAAAAGAAGACATATCCGCTCTACTTCTTTAGTCCCTTTAGTACTCATTTTGTATTTACATTTTGCAAAAAGTATCCTAATACTAATATATATACATATTTACACTATACACACACAAAATTTTATAACAACTACTATAAAAGAAAATTATTACTCTGAGAATTCGCTTAGCGGAAGATGAGACCACAAACGTGCACGTCTTTACTCAAGTGCCACGTGTACGTGACTGACACAAACAAGAAACAAAACTAGTGTTAGGTTCAAAATAGACAGATGAAGGAAGGTTTAGAAGGGGGAAAGACGCAGTTGTCTCAAGGTCATAGACGGGAAACTAAAAAAAACGGAAGTGCGCAGACAAAAGGACTGCGCAGCGAGTCCTCAAAGGTTAAAAGATCACATGTTCATTGAATAGAGAATTGCATATCTGATACTTATTTATTACCTGTAGGCCTACATATTGTCTAAAATGTTAAGTACATTGTTTTCAATAATGACAAAAAACATAGGGAATGGACCCACACTATGTTTCTACTTCATTCACACAGTAGACGCCATGTGACCAGTCAGCACTGTCGTCTGTTTATCACGGCTGGGCTAGCGACATTTGGACCTGGGTGAATCAATGTATGAGGGCTGTTCAGAAAGTAACCTCCATTTGCTCACTGTGTAGGAAGTAGAGGGGGTAGAGCCGCCATCTTGCGCTGGTGTGCACGGCAGGTCAGTGGGTGTCCAGCCAAATTAGAGTGAAGGTTTTCCTAGTGCTAGTTTGTTTTTAGTCACTTGTGTATGAGTACTGCAATAAAAATTCCCACAAAGTGTGAAGTGCGTTCTGTCATTCGAGTTTTGTGGTTTTTTTAAAGAATTTTCCTTACCCACCGAGCACAAAACTTTCGGTAGCCTAACCTGTCAGTCACTAGCTTGTACAAAACTAGCAACATGGTCAAAAAAAATAAAAGGAATGACTTCATATGATAAAACATTTTCATAAGAGCAATTAACAAAAACATTGTCGAGACAATTGTCTACCCTTGTGAGCTTATTATTTAAAAAAATAAAGTTAAACTGCCTTAAAACATTGAGCAAGGACTTAGCAGGTCTATTCATTTTATTCACATCAAATAGTACGTTAAGGTCGCCCCCAAAGACCACAGTGTAACTAGGCCACTGAGCACAAAAAATTAGTAGGCTATTTAGTCTGTCTAGAAATATGTTAGAGTCACCGGCATATGGGTGGGGAGGGGATATAATCTAACAATAAGGAGGGGGGCTCTGACACTAAGTAACCCAAATGTGACTACGTCACTGATTTTATTACTTAAACTGGTATAAACAACAACTTAACTCATTTTATTATACTTGAACTGAATTTTACCTCGAAATTCATAGATATTGGAGGTCTTGTCCATTTCTTCTTGGTATCAGTTTCCAAAAGTTCTATTTCAGCACTCAGTTGAGTCTCCTTCATGCCTGCCATTCTTTTTATCCTACAAAATGATAAGAATACAACTTTAACTATCAATCAATCAAAATATCTTTATTCACAAAAGTACAATAAGTATAGAATGGCGTCACAAAGTCACATACATAAAATAACTACTAACTAAAGATTACTATTACTAATAAAATAAATTCCAATCAACAGTTAATATGATTGTAGAAAAACTCCTATAGAGAATACAAAGGTTTATTAATCGTGAAATTTATCAATTTATTTTTAAGTTGATCAAATCCATTGATGTTTTTTTATGTTTTGAGGTAATAGTAAAAATATTTAATGCCAGCATAATTTTTTTTTCGTAAAACTTTAATTGATGGTATCAATTATTATCAATGATTGATTGATTGATATACAATTTTGATAACATCTGATAAATTTGTATAGCTGTCACTTTTTATGGCTTATAAATATTATGAGCCAGGTTGAGTTGATTCTCTTATTTCACCAGTTTCAGCACTGAAATTTGAATTGATTTGATGGCAATTTTAATTATTTGAATACTGGGGCCTTTTCACATTTATTACTTTTACGTATTTACATCACAATATTTGTTTTTATTTTGAATGGCAAAATTAAAAAAGTTGTCAGAAATAAAATGATGTAATATATAATCCTACTATATGATATTTTCTATGTCACAGCATGATTACATGAAGTTTGTCATTTTGAAGTTATATTTGTGTACAGTCTGCCACACCTGCGTTATTAGTTTTTTGTAGGAGTGTGCAAGTAGTGATTTTTGAGTTTGAGTTGAGTAGTTGGCATTTTTTTCGAGTATCGAGTATTTTTAGAAAGATTTTCTGTTCACCTAAGACAAATGTAAAAGGCAGACACCATCCTAAGCCTATGTTAAATTTTGCCAGGTTTGTAAATATATACAACTAAACTGAACACAATAATTTTGATTTGTTGTTTGCAACTGTACCACTTGATAAATAAAACTTTTTACTTCTTTTCCTGCCTTCTTAAATTTTTTGGTGACATTGTTTTGTTTAACCTATTTCCTCATCCTAATATGATGTGAGAAAGTATATTATTAATTGAAACAATGTGGATTATGAAGATTTCATCTGTTCACTCCACAGATCAGATTTTCTATGCGCAAGCCAATTATACTGTTTCACAGCTAGCCGATATGTTTATCTGGTGGTTCCGTTCAAAGTGTACCGTGAAAATGTTCAGTAGCGAAGTTTGTTGGCAAAAGCTGTATCCAACTAAACTGATGTCAAAATGCAGTCAGTTGCTTTCAAAACTGCCTCCTCTCAACAAAAAATTGACACAGATCCACAGACACACACCAAGAAAAGTGGATCTGTGGTTATTTAATTCAGTAATAACAAGGTTACAATTAATATAAGCTGTGAATTATGCATCAAATTTGAAAATCTGGATAACAAAGTAGTTCAATCGATCGATAATAACTAATCGGTTTACTAAAATAAATGTCAAAGTCACTTAGGATGAATTAGTTTTTAAATTATGATCGGTAATGAAATGTGAGCAACTTGAAACTACTTCGATACACGAGACAATACTAAACAACAGATAAATAATTATTTCATAACGAGAAATTTATGAAAACCAGGTGTATTCGAATGAAAACCATAGACGTAGTCGGCTAATATATAGGTCTAGCCGATATTGGCAACGAGATGCAGTCTGAAATATCAGCTAAGTGCCAACTAGTGATACAATGAAGTCTGTGGGCAGCTAAATTATAAACTTATTAATTAAAAATGATACGTTTGATAAGGTTTCGGTTCAATAAAAATTATTTTCCGAATCTCTGAATTCGTCGTATTGTTTAGAAAAGGTCTTCCAACTACATGTTTTCCCTAACTTGGATTGATTGCTTTGCATTATAAATCGAAATCGACGTAGTAGTAACAATATGAACAGGGTTGTTTACGTTCAGTGAGTTTACGAATCAAAATTATTGTATTTTACCACCTTTTACACTCCAACTGTGCTATTGTCTAACGTAGTCAGGAAACCATTCAACAATTTGACAGAAAAAAAATATCATATGCGGAAATATTACACAGTTTTGGAATCTAATGTGTTTATGGAATAATAATTAATAGACGCCACAGATATATATAAATATATATATATATAATTTTTTTATCAGAAAATAAATCAATAATAGTATGTCACACTCTGCTAGAACGGCCATTACCATATTTTATATGATATGGTATTTTCTTGCGTCAAATCATTGGACAATTACCTGCTCAGACTTCAATCAACTCGCGAGAAATACTGAATATGATCATTTCAGTTCCAAAAATAAGCTGAACGGTTCCTTGCACATACAACACAACCGAGATGGACTTTCACCTAGAAAAGATGTGAAGTTTGGTTCTTGAGATGTATGTAAAGTGACCCGTTCTTGGGATCCTTTTGATCGAGCGATATTCTTGATATGAACTAAAATAGGCATATTTTCCATGGTGTACAGATCATTAGATTTATGTCGGTAACAGGTATTTTTTAGCATCTTGATCTCTCGTCCCCTTTCTTGGGTAATAAAGACACTAACCAGTACTTCTGTTTTAATCACGCTATTTTAGGTTAGGTTACAAGTGACTAGTAGACTCAGACAACCAACATGAATGATTGCTACCTTCTCAGCTCTGTTGTTTACTTTGAATTGAACTAGTTCAAATTATAATGAACGAACTCGTTCAATACACTGACTACTTCATAATTACGCATACCAAACTGATAACGTATGATTAAGGATAAAATAAAACACAAGGAAACATACAGTATTCATTCATAACTTATTAAACTGTTTACTCGTGAAACTAAATAAGATTTAAATCTAATATTTTGTGAAATACAACTACTCAATCGAACTTCGAGTAGTTTCGGGAGCTTTGAGCCGAGTTCGAGTAGTAAAACACTCAAAGTTTCAATACTCGCAAACTCCTAGTTATTTGTGTTATCATTGTTGTTTTCAATTAAGTAATACTTTCTTATTTTGATTTATTGATTTTAGATAATGAAAATGATTTTAACTACTACAAATCCAGACTGCTAATAAAGTTATTAACCCATTGCGGATCACTGACGAACTCAGCTCGCATGTAGTGGCTGGACCTAGCGGCACAATGACGAACTCAGCTCGCATAAGCGATCTGCTTTTACTTTTGCCTCCAAATAGTTACAACTAACTCTCCTAGGTTGCGTAAGCGTCTCTATTCATCAACAGGTTACTTTTAAAAACAGCTTTCTTTTATAAAAACTTTCATAAATATCCTATAGATCGCAGTAGTACAAGCAGTTTATATTTTGTTCAGTGATATAATACTGTATTTAGTTTAGATATAGTGCATTTCTGTCCATGTCGCTGCACCAATGGACAGTAAGTTAAATTGAGGTTAGTAAAACAGACGGATGAGGCAGTTGTTGTCGCCAAGCCTAATCTATTCGATGACTCAGACGTTGTTATCTCTTCACCCAGAACTGCGTGTGCTATCTAGATTACGACTCCAACGTCGTCCCCGCCACACTATAACCTGGCTCACCACTTGTACTGTTGCCACTGCTATATCGCTGATACTCCAGCAGGCCACTGTTACATCTAATCAATTACCTGTAGTTTTATAGTGGCGCACTATTATTGTTCTGCCGACCACTGCGCCGCAGGGCAAACTAATTCGTACCTGCTGGGGTGTGCGCGTACAAATAATTTGATCCGCCATGGGTTAAAGCCGTTAAAGGTACAAATTGATACAGAATGTATCTGTAATGCACAAATATGTTTAAGGAATTGATACTATGGACCAAAATAATGAGAAAAGTGTCCTATAAAGGTATGTACTAAAATTATTTATTTACAAAATATTGTAATCACTATTTTGTGGTTTTTTTACTGAATAATTCATAACCGTAGAACAACTCTACTGATTGAGTTGTAATTTGGTACTTTACTCAACAATACAACAATTAATTTCACAAAATAGTATCAACTTGTAACTGAAGTCATTTCAAAATAACTAAAGTTAAATAACTTGAAAACCGTATCACTTATTTTTATTTTTTTGTAGCTTTTTCAATCTCCCATGCAAGAGAGTATAATGCTCAAAATTGTTTTTGCTTAATTCTCTCAAATCTGAAATCTTAAGAAGCAATTGTTTAAGCCCTCGTATGGGTTACTTATTTATTACTCCATGAGATTAATTTCAAGACAACATTGAAAGTGAAGAAGAATCAGCTGATTTTTCACAAAAACAAATTAGATGAAATAACATTTTAAGTGTGTGAAGAAACATTCGTAGGTTCACAATACAATCTGAAGGTGTAAATAAATATGAGTCTTATTCAATTACCAAACTCTAAAACGTATACTTTTACAACTGCACCTAAGTGGTATGTCTAAGTTGATGAGAGCACAATATTTTATAGGGGAAAAATCAGCTTTAGAGCATATAATCCTATAAAACCCGTAAACCTTACACTTAACGTCTACTTAGTATCTGACACAAAATATATACAAGTATATGACTTAATTCTTTATTTCTGTAGTGGAAATAATATCTATACCAGCATTTTTTTAATGGTAGCTTAGTTGGTTAACCCAAGGAATGTCGATGCTAATACTCTCAAATGTCGCCATATTTTTAGCAATTTGTAAAACTTTTTCTAAAAATTAACTATAAATTTACTAATAGCATTAGAAGGATAACATTTAAATCATTTTTATCGGAAAGAAATGCACTTAAACTATTGATAGTGGAGGAAAAATTAAACCATTTTATAAAAATAAAGTTTTTTATAAATTATTTATAAAAATTTTACAAAAATGTTATATGTTATTGATGTATTACAACATTACATATTAGAAGAAAACTGAGATATACAAGTTGTGCATAATTTTATGCTGAACAAAAAAATATATTATTATATTGCCCAATATTTACACAAAATTAGATAAAAAGTAATAATTAGTCTGAATGTCTTGCCTAGCAACGAATATGACAGGCAGATCGTTCAAACGTTTCTCGAATGTCACTTGAACGAAACAGAATTATACCTATAAATAACAATTAAAACTAGTTAAATAATACATAATAATAATTTTGTTCTGAACAAAAAAATATATCATTATATTGTTCAATATTTACACAAAATTTTATAAGAAGTAATAACAAAATATGTTGCCTAGCAACGAATATGACAATCAGATCGTTCAAGTATATCTCGAATGTCAATCCAACAACAAGGATCACCCATAATAACAACAAATAACAATAAAAACTAATTAAATTATATACAAACACTAAAAGTCGCATATAAGCACAACAATAAACATAAACAACTATGGGCTTGGCAATGGCGAACGGGATTGGCGGGTAAACAGACAGATGGCACGCAAGACGAAGTAAACAAACAAAATCAGCAGGCCACTGTGTCTCGTAGGAAATTCAAAGACACGTAAACAAACACTGGTTCACGGTCTTTCAAATTATATATATTTGAAATGGCTCCGATGTTTTATTTTGACTCTAAGCGACTGTAACTGAGCGTGCACGCATCGCCTCAAATCGAGGTGATAACATTTTATGAACGAACCTTCATCATCAAGGAATCAACATTCCTTGGGTTAGATCCCAGCTTCATAAGCTAGTTTCTTAGTCAATCCCAATCAAAGTCAGAACACATTTTGAAAGAGATCAGCTGATAACCACCGGCTGTTCATTTGTCTTTGGGCTATTAATTAATGACACTTTCTAAAGAATAATCAGCCTTAGTTTGTAACAATGACCACATTCGCTCATCTACACTGATCACACTTATTCGAAATCCATATTCGCCCATATCTTGATGA
Source organism: Stictocephala bisonia (assembly GCA_035578905.1). Classification (NCBI taxonomy): domain Eukaryota; kingdom Metazoa; phylum Arthropoda; class Insecta; order Hemiptera; family Membracidae; genus Stictocephala; species Stictocephala bisonia. The sequence goes on along the minus strand of JAQJVL010001939.1, from coordinate 61,755 downwards.
TCGGAGTCTTAAGAATAAATTTAAAAAAAATAAATAACGACAATACAAATATGAAGGCCTTGGACAAATCAATGTTACAAAAAACAAGATTGCTCGGTAACTGTCTTGAATTAACAGGCCCCTATTACACATCTTGAACTTGGTGAAGAGTTGTTGAACATTGGTTGTTTTCTAACAGTTCTAACAAATCGTATTGGTAGGCCTTGAGTTAAAAACATTATAATACAAAATGAAAAGAGACAATCTAAATGTCCAGAGAAGAGGATCAACTTTGTTTTTGACATGGAAAGACAAGTTCTCTGCATATATTTTGACTATAAATAAAAGGGGCAGTTATAAGAAATATTTCAAGTAAGTGGCAAAACAAACCTCCACACCAAAACCTATACTTGTTCTAGATTATATAAAAAAAACATGGATAGTGTTGATAGAACCATTTTACATTGTCATACTCAAAACTGGAACGGAACAAATGTTGTGGATCATTTGATGTTTTTATCATGAAAATTGCTTCTTATGTTTTCTCCAAATCAAGTTTGACTGTTAACAATTATTCATCACAAAACTACATTGCAATAATTTACTGGTTTACTGTTAGTAAACCAGTATTTTTAAATAATATTCTTTGAATCTCTAAAACATTTCAAAAACCTTAGTCATTTTCAAAAGTCAAAGATCTGAAAAGATAATATATGATCACAAACCTTCATGTAATTAATACAACGGTTATAGGTTACACACAAATAAAATTAGTATGTAATATGTTATGATTTTTATATTTAATTATAGTTTGTGTATAATTGTATATATAAAATAATTTATGTAATCTTTCTTCATTAATTAATTAAAATATTAATAAAAAATTAACAAGCACTTACTTCCAAACGATTGCATTTTCTGAAGCTTTGTATTTTGCTTTGCCTTTAAGGCATATTAGTTGGACTCCTGATGTGTTTAATGGTGTTGGAATCTTCACTTCCATTTTTTGACCCAGTAAAGATGGTTTGAAGTTACTTTTCAGCACAACTTTTACTTCCATGCGGGTGCGGCCAACCTCCCGCACAAGTGGGATCACTCGGAATGGCAGTGAAATGTCTTTTGTTGTGCGATACCTAAATCCAATTGAAAAGACTAATTCAAAATATAGGACCATGGATGCATAAAGGTTAAATATATACTTTGAGATAACAAATACCAAATATTCCCATTGTTGAACAATAGAAAACAGATATATTTTAACCAAGGAAGAAATATTAACTTAAAAATATCTTTTTAATGTAATAAATCATACCTCATAACAAAACCTGTTCAAAAAATAATTCATTCCAACAGTTATCTGAGCAGACACAAAATTATACATTATGCTCAAATGATGGGATAACTTATTTGGTTACAAAAAAGTACCTTGACAATGATGACTGTAAGAAATCAACTTAACCCACTGCGGATTGTGTAGCATGGCGTACGCCCAAGCCTAATGGTAAAAAAAAATTGCAACACCACAATATAGCTTCTTGTTACATACACTATACAATCTACTTTGACTCAGGCTTTACTAATAATCTCTCCCTGGTGTTTTCAATTTTATTTTTATTGCCTGGATGTGAAGGCAATACGCCATGATTAATAAGACTAAGGTGATTCCTCCCAACCATGCCAAAATTATATATAATATTAATTTAGTATCTGAAAATATGTCGTATTCATTATGTGTTAAGGTGATGTGTTGTATTTTTTCTTGTCGGTTATTTCAAATGTAGGCATTGTTAGTGTCCAATTTGTATTAATTATTTCTGTTAGATTTCTGAAGTCATGACTCGTGTCGGTCTCTATAAGGTGTAAGTTTAAAGTCTTAATCTTTGTCCACACCGCTGGTATTAAATGCACTGGTGTTATTTCTATATAATCGTTTTTTGAGTCACATAGCATTACTTTTGTAACTACCTTATCCTGATCTTGAACTAGTTTCCCTTCTCACAGTTCAAGGTTACGTTACTTTGTATATTAGTTATCAAGAATTTATTCGGTAACAGATTTTTCACTATTGAATATGTGGGTTTTTCATAAAATAAAAATTGCAATTGTCTTGCAATGTGTGTACAGAATCTGGTTTTAAAATTACTTTCATACAATTTTGTTCCACTCTTGGTAGTACTGTTTCCCTCAGGATGAGGTATAATGGATATTTACTCTTGTTACAAGCATCTTAATTTTTATTTATAGCTTTTATGATGTTTTTTGATTTGATTATTAATTTTTTGGTCAAATCTAGGTGACACAATTTTGTCTCCCATACGACTGGTGTTCTAATTGTTTCTAAAATTTTATAATTTTCTTTAAGTGTGGCCAATGGTACGTTTATTTTTATCAATACGGTTTCATTAATAATTTTACAAACTGAAATTGGTAGTTGATAATATAACATAATTTTTGTTTGTGGGATCGCCAAATCTAAATTTTTATCCTTAGCTTTCTCCCTAAGTTCGTTTAGAAAATGAATCAGATTATCTCTAGTGGTAAGATTCTCTGATAACGATTTAAATGACATTTTTCCAGAATTTGTTTTATGTTGTGCTCATAATAATTCATCAATACATATGCCCATATCCTTTGGGTAAAGGCAAAGTTCCTTCTTAAACCTCACAAGTATGATAACGTTTCTAATTTATTTAATTCTTCTCCCATAATTTTGAATCCGCCTTGAATTTTCTTCATGTTGTGAACGTTTTGTGTGAAATTATTCAAGCCTTCTGTTGTCTTTATCAAATTCCTGTATTGTGTATCTACCGAGTCTATTATCTCGTTGGTGTGTTGCGTTTATTGTTTTCTGATTGTCATATAATCTTGTTACTTGATTTTCTGTGGCCATGTCACAACACCATTTAAAGAAATCTCCCACAAACGTCAGTCTCCTCCTTGTTTGACTGCTGTCCGTTGTCAACATATAATCTGATCAATTATCAATTTTATTTATCTCTCTCTCTAGTTCTTTAAGTTCATTTTGTAACCCGCACATATTATCTGACCCCTCCATTGTATTTAGGCAATGTCCAAACTATGATGAGTTATCTAACAACGGTGCTCTAAGTCCTATCGCCATCTTATTAATTAGAGGGATGGTCGCCTCGTAAACAATCAAATCTGGTCTCGGCTGAAAGTGTAATCCACTAAACAATCTCACATTCACCTCCTCTTCAATGTCCTGGGATTCCATGAACTTCGTAAATAGAGACAACGTCAGATGTATTCTTATCAACCAAGTGAGTACTTCTAGGTTGCCTGCTATTTTGAGTTCACCTGTTTAAAATAATTGCTGTCAGTCCCTAATATTGATTTTATTTTCATTAATACTTAGCAACTAAAATGCTCTATTTGTATTTTGTGTGATTGTATTGGGGTTTTTTCCTTTTAAATACTACTGGAATTTTATTCTTTTATACTGCCCTTATACACAATGCTATTTTACTTGTATTAATTATTAACAATCTTATTTCCCTTGATTCAGCTAATTTCATATTTCGTGTCTGTATCCTAGAAAACTGGGCCCTTGTTTTCTGAGGCTAAGACGAAATATCATCAAGTCGTTCTCTATAAGTCCTTCCTATCCTCATATGTCAGGCGCCTCATAGATCGTAATATAATGCCTGTTTGTCTAGCGCTGAGTATGCAGGTTTGCGTGAGATCGTTCCCAATCCTTCATGCCACAGGCTCTGTGTTCTCCCAAGCTCAGCGTTATGTCGCCATCTTGTAATCCCATGCTTTCTGTTCCCGTCTCGGAAACTTTTTCTCTGGTTATAGGTCGTCATATCACTTTTTATTGTATATATATTTGAAATTATATTAAACTAATAAATTACATAGTATATTTTAACTTCTGTACTGCTGAATTATTACTGTTTTACTTGTCACTGTCTGTTTCACCTATTTGTTTTATTTTTTCAACTGTCAATTAATTCAAGATTAAATTTGATATCTTTATTTACGTCCAGTTACATTGCTTAAATGTCACGTGTGGGCATCAATATCCGATGTCCGCGTTATAGTGTACATATCCTTGGGTTTTGTATTATAACTGGGCCCACATATATAATATGTAAATTCTGGTGTAGCCATGAATACATCGGTCCCCTTTTTTTATTTATTTTTTTTGTGTCTTTGTCCTACAACGATAAAACCGTTATTCTATAGCGGTCTTTCCAGAATAGTCGTTTCTAAAACGCCTCTGGATTTCATAATATAACACCCCAGGTCCATGTTACGCTATCGACTGTAGTGTGGTTTTAAATTTGCCACATATACTGGCTCTTAATTACATATAATGAGTAGCTCAATCTACACAATTATTTTCTTTTTTCTACAAAATATCTAATCGTATTTTATTTTACTATTAACTCATTGGCGGCATAATTAAAACAAAAATATTTTATCGGCAAGTACTTGAATAGCAAGCTAAAAATGAGAAAAACTGTTGTGACTTATTGGTGACTGATCTTGTTAAATAAACATTCAACACTACATCAGAAGCATACTACCGCTATTCTGTAATGACGCCACACCGTTCTCTAACGTATGATCCTGAGCACGTCTGGCCATGTAGGCCCGTACCCGTAGAAAGACGGTTCTAATGCATTGCACCAGTCATCTTTTTGCACCCCTACTGGGATTTGAACCCAGACCTCGTATCTACCTGGCCACAGGAGACAGTGAGTATATCCACTAGACCACTGTGGTTCAACGCGGCATGGGCCAAAACCAGTTCAAAACAGGTAAACTCTTAGCGAGAGAATTTTGTACTGTGAGTTGGTAGTATATGGCTGTAGTTCTTCTTCTTGTTACTAGTTATGCTCATAACAGATAGTGCTCTCTAGTGAAAATGTTGTCTCGCAACTATTTAACTGATTGTTTAGTGTGTATATTTACTATTTAAACAATGATTGGATCTTTTACGGTAATTCACTACCACTCTTTTTTTTATCCCGTTAATTCGCTACCACTTGACAAGTATTCAATTGCTCTAAAAAATGTTTCCCAATCACAACCACCCTCCTTGATTTGAGTAAGGCATTCGACTACCTAACTACGGCTGACTACTTGAAAAACTTGCTAATTTAGGGATCAGAAGCACTGCTCGTCACTCGACACCAATGGGTTCAAACTTTGAGATATCAGTTTGCTTTTCTTAATATTAATTACTTCAATAATTGGCAATAAACATACATTATAAACTAATAAACTTCCTATGCAAAGATTTTACCATCTAGATTCTGCAAGAAAGTAACTTATTATTACTTCTAGGCAATCCTTTTAACTAAGAATATACTCTTTAAAACTAAGCTACTGGCGTAAAAATGTGAAAAACTTGCCAATAACATTTAATGAACTAGTTAAACTTTTCACAGATTTTTGAGGGAGGTTTTGTATTCTGTTCTAATTTAAAAATATTATTGTAAGTAATTTAATGCTATAAAATGTGAACTAACCTCATGAGCTCAAATTCTCCATCAGGAGGTATGAAACTAATGGAATGTTCTGTTTCAAACTTGGAGAGTTTAACACACTGATGAAACTGACAGTCATCAATGACTACAACTGGTTTGCCAGAGCGTGCAGGGTCCTCTCCACCCCCTGCTACGCTAAGTCCTCCTGTGCCACCCTTCCCTTTAGCATCCATTACAATCTTGTCATTGATGCCAAACTTGCACTCTGGCATTCCAGACAGGTAAGACTTCATTACTACTTTCCCAGCAACATGAGCTGACAGTACTTGACCTAAAAAGTAACATTTTTATGTTAACAAACTTTTCGCTGAAATTCAATTCAAAAGAAACTTTATTCCACATACATTGATTACACATATATGTACAGTTTAGACAGCCAGATGTCTTAGTTTATAAAATAATATAAATTAGTAATAAATAATAATATAAATTTGTAACACTTTCTTAGTTAGGATATTACGAGTTGGTAGAAATACAGTAAAATTGACCCTCACAAAATAAACAATTATTACAGTATTAATACAATATGTACAGGCATTATGGTGATTAATTTCAGTAAGCCACATTTATCTTCCTTAGACCAGATGGCACCTCAGAAAGGGAACTACTCCCTAGCTGATAAGACAGAACAAATATTGAAAATAATGTAGTGAAGTATGTATCTAGATACAGATGAATATGTATTTATGTACAGGTATATGTGTTTGTGTGTTTTTATGTACGGGTATATGTGTTTGTATGCATTTATGTACGGGTATATGTGTTTGTATGTTTTTATGATAATTACTATACTTGTTGACTGTTTTTTGCCAAAACTCTTTGCAATTTTCAAACACATATTTATGCATACAACTGTTAATAATTTGTCAAAATCAAAACTCTTTCAAATATTAACAAATTATGATATTGTTTAAGGTTGAATAAAGCCTTGCTTTTCTTACTATATTTCAGATTTCTTAATTTATACATTCACAACATGTGTATTAGTATGTGTGTATAGATATATATGTTGTGAGAATGTGAAATATATTTGGTATGTTGTGTTATATATGAATGAACAAATAGGTTAATCCTGTAGGTTTTTATGGTATTGAATATTCTGCATGTGTGAGTGTGTGTATATATATATGTGTGTAGCCTATCATATTCTATTGTTTTTCATTGAAGACATTATATAATACATATGGTCAGCCTGGTATTATTGAGTTATATGTTTTTAAGCCTACTGTGTTTATTATTATGATTATTTCTCCATTTATGTTACCATAGCTTAAGATTGTCTTGGGTTTATGTAATATGAATATTTTATAAGAATATTTTAATTATGTGTATAAATTGAAAAAAAATTAGATTGTTAATATTATTATTAAGTGTTAGTATCATTTTTATATTATAAACTATGCCTGATTATAATTTGTAAGAACTGATATGGGTTAAAATCCTGAGAACATCAGTTGGGAATATATTTCCTATCTACTGTTATATTGATAGCTAATAATTCTTTTTTATTATTATTCATTATTCATTCATAAGAGACCGATCGTCAAGATATGGGCGAATATGAGGGGCGAATGAGTATAGATGAACAGGTGTAATCACTGTTAATAAGATGGACTGTTCCTTAGGAAGAGCTATTTATTAATAGCCTAATAGTACAGTCTACTAAAAGGCAACTAGGGGACCTACAGCTTTACATGGAATCCGAAACACGTAGTGATAATCTAATTTTCAGCTAATTGACCAGTCTGAAACTCAGTTCTCTTCCCTACACAACATCTGAACCCCAACTACCATCCAACATGGACATCCCAGACTTCTCTAGTAGTGTCCACATCGATGACAACCATTGAGCAGACGCCGTGTCGGTATTAAGAGGACCAAGCATAGAGGCTATCGCCTACAATCTCCTGAACACTTTGTCCCCAAGTAGCTGGGTTACAGCATTGCACCACTAGTTTATATGTTTAAAAATAGCTAGGTTAAACATACTACTCATTTTTGGAATATAATTTTTACAAAATTACTTTGCTCATATAAATTAGAGAAAAATGACTAAATGATACACATATGCCCATTTTGTAAAAACTTGAGTAAATTGTTTAATATATTTAAGCAATAAAAAATATTTCTGTGGATTTTATAGTGAAACATTGGACTTTCAGCATTTTTAATAGGATTTGTTCACAAGGGTCAGGGCCAGCTGACTGCATGATAACTAGGTTTGCAATTAATTGAGTTAACAAAAACAAATTAAGCCTTTTTATTTAATGCTGTACCATATTTAAAATTAAATAAACAATATAAGAGAAGAGTAAAGCCTGTCTTATTAACTATCTTCAATTATAACAAAAACGGACCAAATTATACTCTGAATTATAGGAGAGTAGAAAAGGATAAAATTCTGATGCCAACTTTTTATCAGGCAGGAAATGATAGGAAAGGGTCTCAGATAAAGAAGAAAGGATAGGACTTGATTTCAGATGGAACAAAAACTGGTGACAAAAATATAAGGGTATTCCATTATTTGGTAACAGATATCTACTAATTCTGATTAGACATTTCCATTTATTGGACTTTTAAAATAGTTAGTTCTATTTAGGTTTATATAAAGTTTAATATTATTATTGCAAATGGAATAGTTACACTAAAAACATTATTGAAACACACATTATTGACAGAAACCATAAAAAACTTGCTGAAAATGAAGAGGGATGACTACGATTTTTGGCAATGAATATTTTTCAGCCAAAAGCATACATTTTTGAATACTTGTGTGGTTGGATGCTGATTTCCTATCAATAGTGTATTTGTAATTTTTGTGAAACTTAGCCCTATCCAGTTCTAGATTGAAAATTAGCTATCATAAAACTGTAGAAGAAGGAATAGGCAACTGAACATAAATATTTTACTCAAATACAAAATATTTCTGAAACTAAAGCTGTCTCACTGGCATTGAGATGGAAAAACATTGTAAATGGCTAAACCCGCTTATCCGTTACTAAAATAACTATTTTTAAATGTTTATTTAACTGACCTCTGTAGAAATTAATAACAGTGGTAGAAATAATACTGATGAAAATAACTATTTTTGTATAGTTATTTTCATCAGTATCTATAAAAAAACTTAACAAATTCTTATTATAAAATAGTTTTAATTAATACGATAACTGAGCACTTTAGGCAAAGATTTTCAAAAACCTTTCCCCTAAAAAATATAATGTAGACAATTATAAAATTAACTCTGGATCTGGCGGAGGTATAGATGACCCATCCTAACTTTGCTAACGGACACAACTGTACTAAACGTTCTCAACAGGTGGTACTATTTCATTTTTGTGCCAAAGAGTTATGAATATTCTCCCTATAATGTTTAGTTTATTATTTAATAATATTGTGGTATAACTATTCAGATGTTACAAAAAGATTAATTTACTTATGTTTTTAAAATGTCAACACCACATGTAACTTGCTTATTTTTATATTTACTAATTTAAATTTGCAGGAAAAACATAGATGAACATATAAAAATGTTTTATAGCCACATACTTCTCTCATAAAATTGATACATTTGACAAAATTTCTCGACTCTTATATTTTACCACACAATTTAAATTTAAATTTTTGATTACTTATTGAATCACGTCTGTAAATATTATATAATATAACAAATAATACAATAGTAAATTTAAAATGATAAAGCAATAATGTAAGAGTAATCGATATTCACAACTGAATGAAACGCATATTAACTTTACAATTTTTAAATGTACTAGTAAACAATCAATTTATTCTAAATGTTTCCAAGGCTTAATCAATAAAAATTAAGCCAAACAGATGATTCAGAAACGTAATTTACAAATACACCAGAAACTAATATTTTTACTCGTTTTTAAAAATAGCTGATCAGTAAGAATAAATGTTTTAAGAAAAGTACCCACCCTGCCCCGCTTCTATCAACCTCTCCTCTCAAGGTCATGTGCACGTTTAAGCTGGACCATCTGTACATGTGGCATGAGCTATAAAAACGTTTACCTGGCATAGACATACACATTGTGTATGCTTTTAGCCATAATGGAAATTATATTTACCGACATCAAATCCAATGCCAATAAAAAAATATATTGTCAATCACTCCATGTAAAATAAAGTGATTAAATTTATTTCTGTTCTATTTAAACTACAGACAGTATACCACAATTCAAAGCCTAAAAAAAACCAAAGCCTTCAAAGGTCAAACATTTAATCTTGCAAAATTGTATAAGGAACATAAGATATATTGTACTACCAGGGGATACCCCTGCATGCTTTGCCAATCCCGTCATTCACTACACTCCTGAGGGAAGCTCGGCCTGCGGCTTCGCCAAGGAACTCTACCATTAGCCTCTTTATGAAACTCGGACTGCGACCTTGTGGGGGATAAATTGATGCATAAAACTCAATTATATTATAATATACTATAAATGATGGTTATATTGTATAATTATTTAACATCAAATGTTATAATCTATATACTATAAAGCTCAATGTAGTAACTCACTAACTGACTGACACTAAATGTTTAGGCACTTCCCGGCATCCTATCCCCATAAAGTGTATACTTGAATTGAAGCTCTCGGTCTGAAACCTCAAGGAAAATTCACAAAAGTTTACTTTATTCACTCATAAACAAGATAGAGGCCTTTTTTTACTCCATACCTTCCCCAATGTATTTCTTACAAAGAAATTGCAAAAAAGTAGTTTTTATTGCCTAACTTGAGAAAAAGCTTGAGTAAAATTGTCAAACCTTCATATTTCTACATGCGTAACAAACACGCACCTTATAAATGAATTTCAGCATAATAACTAAAAAACACGCACCTTATAAATAAATTTCAGCAAAATAACTAAAAAATGTGGGGTATTGGGGGCCCAAAAACCTCAGTTTTTGAAAATGTAAAATCTTTAATACTGATGTTAACCATCCAAGTATCAAATTAAAGGTATTTTTGCCCTGAATCCAAATATCCCTTCAGATTTTGAAAAGTGTAAATTAAGGCATATATGCCCCAAAAACCAAAAAAAACTCTAAAAACAAAAAAAGGAGTAATACTAAATTAAAACGGCCAAATGGGGTGTCAAACTATAGAGCTCCTACATATCATTATAGCATTATATTTTGGAAGAAAGAAAGTTTAAGGGCTCCCCCAATTAAAAAATATCCTCTAAAACCCAAAATTGTGTAATGTTAAACTAATACACCCATGTGGGATATCGAATTAAAGATATTCTTCTCTTAATTTTTAATATACCATCACATTTTAGAAAATACTATGTTTTTGGGCTCTACAGCCCCAAAAACCTAAATTCGTAGACGTAAACCCTGGCGAGGCCGTAAGCCAATCTTCCTCACGAGGTGACATGCCAAGATCCACTAATCGAACTGTAGCAAAGTGCCTTGATGAGGCAGCAGGCCAAGTTCCACAAATGGCTAAAGGTATAGTTCCAGGCGAGGCCGCAGGCCGAGCGTGCATCACGATCGTAGCGAGTGGCGACGGGGTTGGCACCCGAAGTGTGCAGAGGTGTCCTCTAGTCTATATATATAAAAGCCATTTACCACTCATCACTATTTTACCAAAACTATGTGTCCAATTGGCATGAAATTTTGTATATAGGTTATCTTGGCCCCTAGAGGCTCACTAAGAAAGGATTTTCCTCTGACTTCAGGACTCCATCCCAATGGCCTCCAAATTTCCTATGGTATTCTTATGGAGCTACATTAATTGATTGATATATTTGATTAACAGCTGTTAAATAAAAACAAATTGAATAAAATTGTGGTAGGCTAATCTTTTAAAATTAATAATAATTTTGTGTACAGTAGTAAATTATATATCAAATTAGCTGTTATAAACTGGATATTAGATAAAATAATTGTTTTAAAAAACAAAATATTTTATTTGATTAACTTTACGTAATTGTTTAATGTTTTTGAATTTGTTGGAATTGTTTCTTATATTTTGATTACAAGTCTTTAAACTTGTCTTACCATTATGGTTAGAAGTCAAATACCTTTTGATTGTATAAGATTATAGCATAATAAAAATAATATATAATTTATTAATTTGTTTTATTAGCCTCCAGAACTGTTATGTTATAGAAATAGTACCAGTTTAGATCACCTTTTTCTGTCGTAATAGTTCTTCAGTTACATTACTGCTATGTACAGGGTAGCGCACGAAATTATCCAACATTTAGTTTTGTTAAAGAAAATTTATTGTAAATGCAATACAGTAAAGTTTGATATAAATTGTCTACTGCATAGCTGGACATTAGTTTGAAGCCATTACATGTTCAGTGTGATCACCTTCTTGTCTGACAACTGCTTCAACACGAACGTCTATGTTATTGATGACTCGGCGACACATATCCTCGTTTATTTCGTTACATGCCCCAATGATTAGTACTCGCAGATCCATTAGTGTGTTAGGATGTTTAGGGAAGATCTTCTCCTTCAGAAATAATCACACGAATTCAAATCAGGACTGTATGGGGGCCAGTTATGGCCACACGCAAAGCGATTAGGAAATCGGTTTGAAATTACATTTTGGTTAAAATTTTAAAGCAGAAGTCTAAAACAACACTAGCCGTGTGTGGTCTGACTCCATCCTGCATGAAGCACTGATTCTCTAATTGAAACCCTTTTGCGATAACTTGAGGTACAACATAATAACGTAGCATGTTTAGAAAATGCTCACTATACACAGTATGTTAAAAAAAGAATGACCATGGCTCGAGATGGCTGCCAATACCGTAATTCTTGGAGCATGATACACTTTTTCATGTAGCACAAGTGGATTTTTGAAAGCCCAAACACGTGTATTTTGTTTACTAACAACATCGTCTAAGTGAAAATGTGTCTCATCCGAGAACCAAACATTATTAATCATAGGTCTTGATTAACAGCCCATTCTGCGAAAACCATTCATTGATGTCTTTTGTCAATTGTTAATTTAGGTAACACTGTAATATTGTATGGATACAAATGCAATTATTTTATTAAAATTCTCTCCACGGATCGCCTAGAAATGTGAAGATATGCTGCCACTTTTCTAGTCGACTTGCCTGGACTCCTCACGCACCAACGCTACCTCTGACAGCTTCGACATGAGTTGACGCTTCCTCTCAATTACTGAGCCATCACTATTACATTTTTCATAAAGTGTACGTATATTTTTAAATGATGGTGACCAGCGAGTTTATGTAAGCACCACACTTTTTGTTTCATTAAAAACAACAGTGTTTATGCGTTGATCCACAGAAAACCTTGCTTTGTCGGCCATCTTGCAAATTAATAATAACGGAAGCGGAACCAGAGGGAACTAATCTCCATGAACAGCTGATGGAATTGCCAACTTACAATACAGTACTGTAATACTAGGTAACCGTAACAAATACTACCAAAACAAATATTGGATCATTTTGTGCGCCACCCTGTACATTTCAAAGCATATAAAGGCTTCCAAAAAGTCACTGTTTAAAACATTAAACACTAAAATTATAAAACATTTAAACATATTAAAACACGAGTACAACACATTTACCGGCTGGCGATAGAGTTGGTGTCTTTATATGCTTTGAATGCTTTGTGAATAGCGTTATATGCTTTGAAATATACATAGCAGTAATGTAATTGAAGAATTGTTGCAACAGAAAAAGGTAATCTAAAACCAGTATTATTTCTTTAATATATGACCAGCGAAGCGGGTATGTACAGCTAGTGTTTGATAACCACTTCAGCTTGTTTAAAGCCCTAAAATGGAATTTCAGAGAAACAAGATATGTCATTATTTTTATCCCAATGTTATTTATAAATAGAAATATAACTTCAAAATTAAATATTTCCACAATTTGTACTAAAATATTATATAACAAAATCCAAAAAGTTTGTATAACAGTTATTGTTTAGTCCAGTATTTTTTTGAGATTATGTAACTTTTTGTCATGAGTAAATTATTTTGTCATGTAGAATTAATTTTTTTCAGTCATTGGGAAAGTTCATGTTTAGGCCAAACACTTTCCCTAAACACAAATATTTAATCACAACACATAAAATATTTGTGTTTAGTATGGTCCAGTTGAGTATGGTCCACCAGCACCACATGCTCCACCACCACCACCACCACCACAGTGGTATTGACCCAACCACCCACCCATACATGTACAGTGGTACTGACCCACCCGCCCACTCATACACGTATAGTGGTACTGACCTACCCGCCCACCCATACACGTACAGTGGTACCAATGTTAGTTGTACCTAAAATATTGTTGTATATTTTAGGTACAACCATAAAATATACAACAATATTTTATGGTTGTATTCTAATACAACACATAAAATATTGTGATTAAATATTTGTGGTTATCTATAAAAATATAATATATTTGTGGTTGTCTATAAAAAACTGTTTTCATTTACACTGTATTATAATATACATCACTATAGGAATGAAACATTTATTAAAGCAATGATAATCAACACATACATAATTATTGACAATAAATATAAAGACATTCCCGATAGTCAAATTAAAGTCAAAGTATTTATTTGTCCAATCGAACAATAACAATTTTATTATAAGGCAGGATAACATTTCACTACTGATAAATACAAACACAATGTAACATTTAATTCAAAATCTATGTGGCAAGGTTGGTTGACTACAGTATAAATCAAATAAACAATCCAACTTGTGTCATATACACCTACTATATACAAAATAATGCACAATTTAGCCAAATGGTCTGTGTATTCTATACAAAAATGTAATGCATGAACCAACTTGTACCACATACACTAAACCATTTACACCAACTGTAGAAAAACTAGCCATGTGTAGTTAGTCAACATTGCTATACAAGAGTTGATGTTTTACAATAATAATCTTTATATCCTTTGTTTGTTCTGCCAAAACACATGAAATTTATAACAACCAAATACTTTTGGGCTATAGTGGTGCAAATTTGCTGTTTTCTTTGATATAGTTCACTAAACAAATGTTCAATCAAATGTTTTTGGGAATGTTTGATAAACACTTCAGCCTAATTAAAGCCCTAAAATGGAATTTAGAATGTCATTATTTTTATCCCAATGTTATTTATAAATAACATTGCCAGCGTGGTGGCTCAGTGGCTAAGGCTTCGGACTGCGGAGGGCAAGGACTAAGGTTCAAATCCCCACTGAGCCAATGGCCGGTACTTCACTCGTAAATAAAGTTCATACACAAGCTTGTAGCCCACGTGAACTGGTGAGTGAGGATAAAAATCCTCCACCCTCAGGTCTGAGGAAAGTGAGCATGGTTCACCGAAATCGATCACCATAATGTTTGTGCGTTTTTTACTTGTATTCTAATATATTTGTGCATTTTGTGCTTATATTGTAATAAATTCGTGTTGTGTGATGTTTACTTGAACTGTACTTTATTTTACATCGTTATATAGTATTTTATAAATTTATAGAATTTTACTATCACTTTTATTTTATAACTGTGGCTATAAAATTGTATATCTTACGATTATATAAAAATCTGTGTGCGTGTGGGTGTGTGTGCACGCGCGCGTGTGCGTGCGTGTGCGTACCAACACATGTGCGTGTGTGTTTTTTACTCAATCACACAGAAACTAGTGAACCCATTCATCTAACATTTTGCATGAACATTCTTAGAGTCTCTGGTTAACCCTCCAACTGATTGCACTGTGCGATACATTCACGCTACTTTACAGTGATGCTATAGCACTGTCGATACATTCAATTTTCCGTAATCATGATGAAATTGTATGCGCAAAAATCACATACTTTGAACAGTAATGGAGAGGATATATTTCTATTTCTACTAGACTAATTTTGACTCACTATTCAAAGGCTGTGAACCAGTGTGAGAGAAATATAGTCAGCTGTTTGTATTCAATGAACATAAGCGCTAGTGAACTGATACAGCTACTAACAACGCAGTATTGTTTTTATGTGTTATTTTCATTGTAAACAAATACGTGTTATAGGTTATGGTAGTTATAGTTTTTTATTGTTTATTTAGCTTTTATCATGAGTGAACTTAGTAAGTTTAGTGCTATTAGACGTTGTTTAGATGATAGTTAGTGACGTTAGTAGAAGGTGACGTTCCTAGTAACATTGAAGATCTGTAGTCTTTTGCAAATATGTAAAAATACCATATTTTTTTATTTTGCAGTTTTGTAATTCTATTACCTAATTAGCATTTGTTTCTCTTATTACTTATGCCAGAGGTATTGTTTATGGCCATATTTTTCCTCAAGCAATGTGTAAATACAGTTTGTACATAATTGGACAATATTTTACTTATGCACTGTTTATTTTCAACTTTTTGTGTGATATGGTTTTAATAACAATAAAATTTGGAACATTTTGTAATCTTGGATTTTTCATTTACCTGTATTGTGTGACTATTCATAGTGCTCAAATGTAAAAAATGAAAAAAGTTTCAGTCAAACGTTTATGAAGCCTGGATTTTTTTAGTTACTGACATATTTCTACATTTTCTATTACCTTATAGCCTGGATTTTTTTAGTTACTGACATATTTCTACATTTTCTATTACCTTATAGAGCATACTTTTCTGAACAGTTTGATATATAATACATGGTATGTGAACAGTCTTTGTATTTTTTGAAAATTATTAAAGGTAATCTTGCAGCATGCCTAAAATCACTGTATCACTGAAAAGTGATTTAATCATCAGTTGGAGGGTTAATACATAGGCCTATCTTTATTTTTAAATTCCATCAGGAAACCACCCCAGAGGTTACTACGGGTATTAGAACAGTATTTTTGTGTTTATTGTTGCCATTTCACCTTTGTGACATTAAAGGAGATGTGTGTGATATATACCGTCTTCTTTCCTAGGGGTACCGTGACCACAATGCACTTTTGCATTATACAGATGCCAGTAGGTACATATTTTGTATTACTGAATGCAATAAGCACAATATAAATCTACCTAAACCCTGTACGAAGGTTCTGTGCTAGTTTCAATATAAAACAGTTTATTTGTTACACAAAACAGATTTTTTGTAGGATGTTGTGTATGAATAGTGGTTACAATTTCAGATATAAAAATAGAACTTTCTCTAAAGCATCATTGGTAACAAAAAATTACAAAATATAATTTTAATATTGTTAAAATACAAATACCACTTTTTCATTTTTCATCAAATTTGTGACATTTTAGCTATCTTGAAATTGATAGTAACATCTTTTACATCTATAAACAAGAAAACAGAATGTGTGCTAATAATTTAGTTTAATGAGATAGATAGGACATTAGCAAACACTAGAAGATATAAGTCTACAAACATATACAGAGGAAACATATAGGAGGCACAAGACAAGATACAAATTGTGTCATTGTGCACTGGCACCTTCTTCAAGTTTCAGAAGACTCAGGAAGGTCTTTATATTTTCTTTGAATAATTCTGTTTTTAAACAGTCTCAAATTTACTAGCATGGAAAAATAGTTTTTCAGATTTATGAATATAACTGACACAACTTCTTTATAAATAGCATCCGGAATCTGAAACTCAAATGTCAGACATTCAAGGACACATGTTAATAAGTAGCCTACCAGAAGAAGATCTACCAGCCATCTCAAATAGTAACAGAGAACCGCACAAACAACTAAACAGGCTCACGGCTTCATCCTGACAGCATTTACGTGTAGTTAATGAAACAAATATATCGCTATTAAGAAAAAAACAAAAATAAAAAATCACTATGAATTTTATTGAATAGTGACGAGGACAACAACGAAAATGATGTTTCCCTAAAAAGTGTTGCAACTCCTAGTAGCTCAACAGCCACAACACCTACTCCAGGCAGTCAATTGGAATGGGTTGACGATCCTGACTCGATCAAAACTCTCTTGTTTACACAAAATAGCGGCCTAAGAGTACCTATACCAGGTAATAACGAACCATATGACTATTTTAAACTATTAGTTGATGACACATTTCTTGAAGGCATTGTACGAGAAACAAACTCTTATGCTGAAGAGTTGTTTTTATCAGAAACGACAAAGGAAGGAATTGACCTTGAATGAGTTCAAGACATTTCTAGGCCTACTCCTTCATACAGGAGTTGTAAGAATGCCCACGTTGCAGGACTATTGGAGGAAAGACAAACTTTTCCAAACTTGCTTTTGTGATTATATGTCTCGTGACCGATTTTTGTTAATCCTACGATGCCTTCATTTTTCTAGGAATGACAACGATATTAATGATAGATTGAAATAATGAAATAATGAGTTTATTCAGCATTAATTTACAATTATGCAATAAAGTCAAACGGCTCTGAATTACCTAACCACTGTTACCAGTAGTGTGGTTAGGTTACAAAAAAACTACATTGTATTAATATAACATAAAGAGTCCAGTCCGTCATTTTATATACAAGCTGAGCAGCCGTCCGCAGCACATGAAGAGAATACAATAGAACTACTAAATAACCATAATATAACAAAACAATGAAACCATAATACAACAAAACAATGAAATAATAAATTGGGGAAAATAAAAATAACTAAAATATATACAACTAACTACACAATAAAGCTTAACCTAGGGTAATATTTACATTAAAATAAAGAAAACTAAAGAAAACTAACTTTTATTAAAATTAAATCGCCTATAAAAATAATTACCTATTTGCAAAAACATCGGATATGAAATCAGCCATGGATCAGGTATTTGTATTGAATTGTTAATTTTATGACAAGGATTCATTTAAGAAATCTAAATTATTTAAAGAGAAAAGCCAGTTAGCAACGCTAGAACAAAATGCCTTTAGATTTATGTCCTGCTTGATGTAAAATGGTAATAAATTGAAATAATGAGGGCCCCGATAAAGATATGATTGCTTGAAAAATAATTTCTTTACCTTAGGCTTAAGTCTTTGGCTGTTGCTACGCATTTCATAACTGGTTCTTACGGATCCTCTATTGCCACTCATTATGTAAAAAGTTCTAAGAGTTTTAAAGACAAAAAGGTGTTGTACAGGTAAAATACGCAACTGTCTATATAGAGGAAAGGATGAATCTCTTACGCGTTTTTTCAATATTATGCGTACAAATTTATTTTGGGTTTTTGGAACAGATTCTAGAATAGTTTTATAAGCCCCTCCCCAACAAACAATACCATATTGAATTTGTGAATGAATTAAACCAAAATATAATATTCTTAATAAAGTTGAATCACAGAAGTTACTAAAGAAATAAAATTTTCTTAAACTGGCCTTTAACTTTTTGTGCAATGTGGTTACATGTATTTTCCAATTCATTTTTTCGTCTATAGTAACTCCTAAATACTTAAAACTACTCACCTGTTCTATGGCATTGCAATTGCAAATTACAGTAAAATTACAATTTTTTACATGATATTTCAATGGTCTATTAAAATTAGAGCCTTGATAATCAAAATTTATAAACTTTGTTTTTGAGGTGTTTACTGTCATTTTATTTGATTGGCACCATAATCGTAATCTCATCAAATCATTCTGCATCATATCATATACAGTTTCTTTATCTTTATCAGAATATAAGAAAGCTAAGTCATCAGCGAACGCAAAAATGTTTCCATTAAAAGGACATTTAAGTAAATCATTAATAAAAATTATAAAGAGATTGGCAGACAGAACAGATCCTTGAGGAACTCCCACCGTTACAGGAAGCAGGTCACTCAATTTATTGTTGACTTTTACTTGCTGAGTTCGACCAGTTAAAAAACTATGGAACCATTTTAGCGCAACGCCTCTAATTCAAGAAGCTTCCATTTTGGAAAGCAGTAACTTATGACGTACCATATCAAAAGCTTTCCTAAAGTCTATAAACAGACCTGAGGTCTTTAGGTCATTATTCATACTACCATAAATTGAATTAACGAATTTTATCAATGATCCTCAGTAGATTTACTTTTTGTAAAACCGAATTGACTGATATGCTGAAATTTTATTTTATCGAGATAATTTAAAAGTCTATTTTTCATGCATTTCTCAAAAATTTTAGAAAAAAATTGATAAAAGGCTTATTGGACGTATGGAATCGATGGTATAACAGTTTGACGATTTATAAATGGGAATAACAATGCTTTTCTTTAATACGTCTGGAAACTCTCCTGTCTGAAAACTAAGGTTAATAATGTGGGATAATATGCTTGATATAGAATGATTGATATATTTGACCAAAAATACAGTTATATCATCATGACCTGTTGACTTTTTATTTTTTAAATTGCTAATTATCTTTGATATTTCATCCGGGTCGGTTGGAGATAAGAAAAATGACGACGCACAAAAATTGCGTGTGTATATTGCTTCAAGGTCAGCGTTATCAAGGCACTGAGATACATTGACAAAGTAATTGTTGAGCTTATCTGCTATTTCCTGATGGTCTACCACACACATTCCATTCTCTATTATAACTTTATCAATATTGTTGGACTTTAAATTGCCAGACAATCTGTTAATTACTCGCCACTGTTGACCAGAGTCACCTTTGCATTCATTAATAAGTTTCGAGTAGTAATTATTCTTTTCTAAATCTATATAGTTTTTTAAATCTAACACAAATTTCTCATAATACCTTTTAAAAACTAAATCATAAGGTCTTCTCTTATACAGTTTGTAAAGTTTACCTCTTTTTTTATCCTATTTAAAATATTTCGAGTAATCCAAGGACTTACAAGCTTGGCTCTACTTAATTTATCACTATTTACTGGCGTAATGGTTTTGTTTTTGTCGACTATTTTACGTAAAATGCTATGGAAAGAATCAAAACTTACATTTACACAGGTGTTATTATATACCTCATCCCAATTGACATTTTTGATTGTATAAGGTTAGGCCTTTAATTGAGCATTTTAACAACACCATGCATTCTTTGTACATTCCATCTAAAGAGTTGTCTTTAGACGAGTCCATGATGTTATGGCGTGGCCGTCTGATATTCAGACAGTACATAAAATCAAAACGTCATAAATATGGAATTAAATTTTACACTTTAGCTGAGCCAAATGGACTGGTACTTAAATTTTGTATTTATGCTGGAGCAACTGACATTTTAGGAGGTGAAGGGCATAAGGGAAAAGTGATTATGCACTTCATGTCAGAGCGATTGGGTATGGGACATGCCCTATGTATGGACAATTTCTACAACAGTGTAGAACTGTCATTGAAGTTACTCAATGAAAAAACATTTGTAACAGGGACTTTGCGTAGCGATCTGAAAGGAAATCCCAAAGAAGTGACAAAAAAAAAAAAACTAAAAAAAGGAGAAACTGTGGCCAAATACAAAGATGGTGTTATGGTTGGTCTCTGGCGAGACAAGCGGAATGTATTATACATTTCAACACAATATGAGAATCAGATGGTTACGGTTTGCAACAAAAGGGGAGTTGAGTCAGAAAAACCCTTGCCTGTGGCCAAATATAACGAATACATGAGCGGGATTGACCACAATGACCATGGCATGAGCTACTATGCTTGTGAAAGGAAAGTGCTAGGATGGCATAAAAAAGTATTTATACACATCATTGAAATGTTTATAATGAATACTTTTATTTTGCATAGCAAATATGTAATTGGTAAAAAGAAAACAATATTTGAAGTTAGAATGGAGATTATTAAAAATCTGCTAACTCAAAAACAAAATGTCGAGGAAGTAAATCAAATGCAACAAAAACCAACAGCTGATCACCTGCCAACAAAATCCCACAGTGGAAGAAACAACAAAACATTGAGGAGGCGTTGTGTTGTATGTTACAAAAACGGAAAACGCAAAGATACAGGTTTTCAGTGCGAAGCTTGTGAAGGAACCCCAGCTCTATGCCTTGGGGATTGCTTCACGAAATAACATGAAACTCGGTAAATTACTGAGTAAGACAGTGTAAATAGTGTACATAGTTTGTTATTTTGTAAAAGTGTCATTTATAAAACTGCAAGGAAACAATTATTACGAATTTCTACCACTTTATTTGCTATTGGTAAGTTTTAATTTTGTTGCCTATTAAGTCATAAATATATTTAAAATACATTTTTTAGTGTTATACTATGTCAACATGCAAAAAACGGTAAATGACGCACAAGTGCGTCACCCGCATATGCGATCGATGTTGTGCTATATGCTGATGACGCACTTGTGCGTCATAAATTTTTTTTTAGAAAATGTATTTTTTACTATATAACCTCTTTTTAGATGCATTGATGCATAAAAATAATAAAAGTGAAGCAGAATTATTATTTTTCATATTTCAGCAATGGCCCACATACACTTAATTTTTTACCAGCAGTGAACGTGTTAATAAAAGGAAAAGATCCAATTGTTCTAACGTCTATTGATTGTCCTTAAAGCGGTGAATTTAAACCTATCCTTAGTTACAATAGAAAAGTAGTGGTAGTGAAGTAACGAAAAAAGTAATGGAAGTGAATTAACAGAAAAAGTCTGTATTGTATATTGTACATAATATACTATTTATTCATAGAAGCTGTATTACCTGTACAACACTGTAAAATGTTTACTGTACAATGTCCTTAAAACTTTAAAATACGTAGTACACAATACAAAATAGTAATACAGACTTAAAATAACTACAGAATTATTTCTAATATTTCTTAAGTACAGTACTGTATCTCTAAGAACGTAGCCTCCAAACTTTCCTTGAAATAAGGTATCAGTACTGTACTATTATCCGCTGTTTCACGTGCATTATTATTACAGTAACCCTCAGTGACATAACCTTCGCGAAAATGAAGTGGTTACTGTAATTTCCACATACTTTGGATTAACTGGCCTAAGAGCCTATATATTAGGCTGGGGGTTTGGTCACATAGTGGCCAGTTCAGAAAGCGTCTGTCTACTGTATTCCAAATTACTACACATTTTTTGTTATTCTTGATTTTAAATAAACAAATATACCACTGTTAAAAATTATTATTATATTTGAATAGAGGAGCTATATCAGTAACATAATTAAAACATCACTCTCATTAGAACTTAAGACTACCATTATTTTTAATAAAGAAAAAACTTGTCTAATATTAATCACCATTAACAATATATAAATATCTAAAATGTCTTAAACTTATTTTCTTAAAACTTTCTTAATGACTAACCTTGTGGAGACATAAGTAGATTTACATATTCAAGGACATCCAAGAAAAGTTCATTTCGGCGGTATTTGATGCCTTCGCGACGCCATCCAATTTGTCCCGTAACCTGAGATGTGATCTGGGCTTGTTCCTCTTTACTCTGAGACTTAACACCTTGTTGGGTGATAAAGGTTTTCAGCACACCAGTATCTGAATTTTGAGGATATCCAAAATCCAAAATCTCTGAAATAACGTATATTTCTTTGAAATATTTGATAAAGAAATTTAAATTTGATTCTTTGGACCGATAATACATATAAATCTATGAACGGTTTTAAGAAAGGAAATACCAACTAAAAGTAAACGTAAAATATTTCTATGTTTGTCTGATAAGATTCTATAAACAAAGCATGTTAGTAGACAGCAAATAATTTGATTTAAATAAATACAAATCATACTAAATAATCTATTAAACAAAATCAGACTATATTATAACAGCCCTTGTCAGTTACTAAAAGCATAAATATTTTAAAGGTGACATGCTAGTTTATGGTGTTTGCACAGGTTAGTACTATGTTAATTTTAATGTTAACCTAATATAATACCTGATTACTAAATGTTGTAGGTTAGTTATTAGGATAGAGTAATATATTCAATGTTTTTGTATAGAATTTTGGTCTTTTCTTGTCAGCCACCAAAAAAGTTACAAATCGAATTAAAAAGCCAAAACTGAAAACTGCAGTATAAAGCACTTGTGTCTTTGTATTAAGATTTTCTGTAAGAGGGCAAAGACCACTCAAAACACCTGCCTCTCCATATAAATAAAGACTAACTAACACCCCTGAAAAGAGCACAAAGGTTATTTATAAACTATGTTAACCATTGTTTGAGTTTGCTCCTAATCACATAAGTGATTGTTTGCCATTCATCATTTATATTTCCATTAATTGCTTCATCACACGAAGGAGTGTTATTCATGCCCACAGTAATCCTTAAGATGCAGCTGGATGTTGCTAAATGAACAATGATTGGTAGCTGGATATTACCTCTGTGTTCTCCCAGCTATGTCAACTGCTGACCAAAAAAATATCTTCTATAGATCTAAAAACCTTCTTTGGGCGAGCAGCCTAAGGTAAAAGAAGTTTGGCCTGTGTTAGATATAGCGCTCAGGTTTATATCCTATCCTAGATTGAAAGAATTTATCAGTAACATTCACTTAAGGTGGTGTGGCTGGCGTTAGGAACAACTGAATTCCACTGCGCAGCGTTCTTTGTACCTCTAAACCGTGAGTTGCTACTACATACAAACTCAACCCCTCCCTGCCTTGGGATGGAAAGGGTATAATAGCAAGAAGTCGTTGAAGCGCAATACTGCAGGTGTGGGCACTTTGTGTAAAATAATTGTTATTAAGTTTCATATTAAGTTAAGCCAGCATACACAGAATCAGTGAGGCAGGTCTTATATAGCTCCATGGATTGGACACTTTGTGACAGATCACTTTAAATTTTTAATCAATTAATATACCATCATGACTTTTAGATATTTATCCAAATATACATAGCAGCTTTAAAATTAACAAATGGTAGCTGACAACAAACCATATGATATATTATATATATATATATATATATATATATATATATATATATATATATATATTTATATATATATATATATATATATATTAGGTTTTATAAGTAGGCTACGATGTCCAACCAAGATAATTTGATAAGAGCTGGTTTGCACACCCCTTCCCTACTGTATTAGCCTGTTAAGACCAGAATAAATCATTACTCAGTAGCAGCAACAAGTTGCTTAAATATTCCCAGACCCATTATATTACACTGTGTCTCTCACTCTATGTGTGCATAGCGAGCGGATTGTGATATGATATGCAGGTAAAAGTACAATAACCAATTGAATATACAAAGTTAAACTATTTAGTAATTAGGGTATATTTTGTACTAATAATACAAAATATACAAATATACAAGTTGTTTTATTTCTCATCTTATTAAAATAAAAACAAACATATAAAATTAATTACTTGAAACCAAATGTGCCAATTTGTAGTTTAAATGAGTAATGATTAAGAACAGTCCTGTGAAGGTGTGCTTCTCAAATATGGGAATAATCAGGAAAATAGTTTATTTTTAGTTATTGTACCTAGAAAGCCAAAATTTGCATATTTGGATTGATAAATTTATAACTAGAAACATCGTTAGAATGAAAGGTATTTAATAACTTATTTAAAAACATTGAAATCGGAAAAAAATTTATTTTCGTCCAAACAGCTTAAGTTCTTTGCACAGACCATTAGCCTATCTCTTCCTGAGACGTGGGGCTAAAGTTACATAAGTTTGATTACAGACCGAAGTGACACACTAACTAGTACAACTGAAGATGCCTGACCTTATTTGTCATCAGATTAGAAATGAGACTAAAGTGCCAAGCAACAACGATAATGTTTGGTGTAGTGATTGCTATATAGTAGAATTTGACAATCGATGTACTATTTTTGACCTAGTTTGCTACAATGCCACCATAGCACTCTGAGTATGAGACATATCCTCATTAACATCATGCCATCAGACGACAGGAAACACCTTCACTTGTAAGTATACTTAAAACTACTTGAACGTCAGATTTGTTGTAATGTTGTCTACTAATAAAAGAGACTTGATAGAATTGGTTGTTAACTGTGCATATATAGTACCTAGTATTAGGCACTTCAGGCTCAAAGCAAAAATCTTGTTTTTATTTATGCCTGATACTTGTCACTTCCGTGTCAGTTACTACTCAAGTAATCTAGTTTTTACATTTTTATGGTTGTTTGAGTGACACCACCAATAGTCCAGTAACTGAACGTAAAAACAGATCATTACTATAATATTCTTCAGGAAAGTAATGATTTACTGAACATTTTAAGTTAAGCTTGTCCAACACTTTAGTTCAAACGTGACCTCAAACTGATAGGGGTTGTTTATTTTTTAGGAGTGAAAACCACCCCTATTGATAATAAAAATTAAAAATAACAGTCTAAAGGGTATTATATGTTAAAATTACGTTTGTATACTCAGAATATATTGTATTTCCTGTTTTAGAACATATTTCATCTATACATATCACAGGTTTCAATTCCTAAAAACCTCCCCTGCTTAGTAAAATTAAAATAAAGCAGTTTATATGTTGAAAATATGTTGAATTAATGTTTCTATATTCAAAGTGACAACTGTTTCTTGTTCTAGAACATAATTTATTATATCTAATTTTATTGGAGAACCCCTGCTGATCAAATTTAAAAAAGACAGTTTATATAACTTTTATATAACTTCAAATTATGATTTTCTATTTTTAATTCATTGCATCTTCTTATATTATAATTATAGAATTATCCCAATAACCTTGATTTTGAGAAATTCTTCTTAACTGTTTAAACTTTTTCCAGTATATTAAGTGCATAGACTGTTAAAATATTTAGAGAAATGAAATATACCTTCAATGAGGTTAAGGGTTTTAGATTTTTTTATAATTCTAATCTCTCTTATTTGTATTTTATAAATTGTTTCTAAACGATTTCTGGATCTAGCTCCATATGATGAAATGCCAAATGAAATTGTCAAATAGATGTGTGCAAAACAAAAGAGTTATAGAGTCTTTTCATCATATAAAGTTTGCAATTTACTTAATGCATAAAATCCGGAAGATAATTTTGATGTAATTTTTTCAACATGCAAATTCCAAGTAAGATTATTGTCAATGTGGAGACCAAAAAATGGTTGCTTCTGATTTTTGAAGATTAATTTATTTTCTATTTTAAAATTAGGTTGAGTTGGTATTTTAATTTGGCATGTATTAAACACTATGCCATGTTTGTTTTATTAGGGTTCAGAACTCAGTGCAGAACTGTTTATCCCACACTACGCTGCTGTGAATGCCAGGTGTTATTTCTATTGTTTACTGGTATCCTTCCATTGATTGTCAAATTGATATACCATTTCATTACGAATTAACGGTATGTTTTTATTTTTTATAAAATTACCTCTTTTGAGTTCTTTTAACTAAAAAAATATACAAACAGGCACCATTTTGAAACTGAGTATTAGACGATAATTGTGAAAATTAAGTTTTTGTATGCTTAACAGTTTGGAGTCAATGTTCTAATAGAGCTCAAGGAGAACACATTCTGCATTAGTAGTGAACAAATGCACCATACTGCATTAGTAGTTGGCAAATTTACAAGTCTGAGCAGAGTTCTGTACTTGCTAAGGCGTTTTAGTTTATGAGTTACCCATTGACGTAGTGAAACAAGCTTACTTTGCTTTTTTCACTCAATCCTAGCCTATGGTACTATAATTTGGGGTCATGCATCAAGAGTTCAGAGGGTCCTCTTGTTACAGAGGAGGGCTGTCAGAGTAATTTCTAAGTTTTTTTAACACTGTAAACAATTATTTATGCAGAATTTTATCTTGACTGTTGTCAATGAATACATTATTCAGTGTCTCACGGTTATGAAAGCCAGTCACGAGTCCTTCCCACTGAATAATAATTTGCATGATTACAACACTGGGTAAAATTTAAAGTTATTTATTCCTAGAAAAAAGTTACATAGAACAAATAACTGCTTTCTTGTTTTAGGTATTAGGTTTTAAAATAGATTACAGATTTCCATCAGAAATCTACCACCACCAAAATTCTCCAAAATTATAAAAAATTGGCTTATTACAAACCCTTTCTATACAGTAATTATGAATCAAATCATACAGGTCATATGTAGAGGTCCACTACTAACACCATAATTAAACAGTGTATGCTTACACAACCCTACTAACACAGATATGTCCATCTGAATTACTGTTTTATATATATATATATATATATATATATATATATATATTATTATTATTATTTTATGCATGGATTGTGCATGTATTTTTTAATTGCTAGATTTGTATGGAGTGACTTTGACTTCTATGGAGTGTGATGCTCGTGCATGTTATTTTAGTTACTTTAATTAATTGTAAGATTGATGTAGCCTAACGTACAATTTTGTATTGAATTGCCAAATAAATACTTATTTTGTGTTGAATCGGACAAGCGGTCTAAGGGTTATTCTGTGGCCAGGAGGAGCATTGAGGATTGTGAGTTTGAATTCAGCTACTGCTGGAACTTTTTCTGTGCAACTATAAAGAAACCAAGGTTTGTGGCATAGGGCCCACCTTGTATAAACGGTATCCAACATGGGGGTGGAGGTTGACAGGATCAGTGTTTCTATTTTAATTGCGCGGAACAACACCTGTTTTACAACTTTTTACTATACTGCGGAGGACACCACTTTTTAATTCTTTGAACTTCCATAATAAGTACTAGTGGACGATCGCCGGTCAACCAGATTGGTTATGTTATTAATATTTACTCACTTTAAAATTACAGAAAGGTATTTTGGCTTACTAAACATAGTAAGTAGCATAACAAAACCAATATTTATTTTATTTAGTGTTCGGAGACTTTATAAAACAGTACAAGAACGAAACAATTCAGCTTGCACTGGCGAACAGCTAGATCAGTAAGCTGTTATCAGTAGTGTTTGTTTATGTCCTTTCATTGATACAGTTGTACTAGTGTTCTTATAGTTTTATGTGCAATTATACATGTTTGTCAAAATAAGTATGTATAAATATTGATTCTTTTTCTAAGTATGAATTATATTTGTAAATAACTAAGTATTTTGCATCAGTATTTGTAATACAATTTGTTAATACAGTAAAACTCTTATTATTGAAAACCAACCCGACTTATCGGAGACACCGTAAGGAAAAACAACAGTTTATTTAAATATATTATAAAAAAAATTGTATAAACAGTAATATTACACACATTATTTGTTACGTTTGATTGTTTTCAAACAATAATATAAATTAAATAATACGATTGTAAAATACTATATTGTGAAATAATAAAGATAATGTAATAAACAACAATCGCCACTTGGCTAGAATATGATAGCAATGTTTTGTAAACATGTGTTGTGGTGGACAAATGCAGACCAGATGTGAGTCATGGGCCACTCCCAAACCTCTACCAGTAATCGAAAAAGCTTTTAAAACCTTTGTATAGTTACGTGATCCTGTAGTAATTATTGTAGTTTTAAGAACAATGATGTAATCTGATATACATTTAATTCCCGTCTAGACTGTCAAATTAACGTAATAATGGAAATGTCCGCCATTGGAATCGGGACCAGCCCCAATTAGTTCCGATAATCGTGGTTCTACTGAAACTTAAAAATATTTTTTAGTTTGTTTATTTATTGGCAAAAACTGATGAAATTTTTTACAGTTACAAGAAATAATATACTGAACATAATTATGACTATTGCCATTGATAAATTATTTTAACTTTTTGAATTATTTTCACATAAAAATTAAAAAATAAATTTCCAAAATTTTATTTTTATTTTTGTATCATATTTTATGAAACTGATACATGGTAACTGTAGTACATTTTATACTGAAAAAGACAACAACATTTCAACCAAATATGTTAAGTAGTCTCTGATATACTTTTTTTTAAAAAAGAACTACAAAATAGGCAATTTCCCTCAGGTATTTTTGGGCACTACCCTGCCAATATTGGGATTATGTGTACAAACTTATCACCCCAAAAATAATCATCTCTTCAACTAGCCTCCCAATTATTCTCAAACTAAATTTTGCCAAAAACCAATTGGGCGTAGAACTAGCTTCTGGTATCAGATCATATGACCATCATTGATGGAATGAACCTTCCTCGTAAGGAATCAACTTTGTTGAGTCACTTTCGCATAGGTGTGGAAAGATGCAACTACTGGAAAAATAAAAGAGGAATGGCAAACGATCAGTCATGTGATTGCAAAGCCGAAGTTCAAACAATGGATTACATAGTTAATAATTACCCATTGCCTTCCTTTCAGGGGGATTTGGTGATCTTCATTCTAATGGAAAAGCAGGTGTGGAATTTAGAAATCTGGATTTAGCTCTGTGACGGACGATTAATATTAAGACATCAAATCACAATTCATTTGTACTGAAGATTTTATTATATTTAAATATTGTTCAATGGTCTAGCTTTAAATTTTCTTCTTAGTTTGACAGCTAGCTTATGAAAGCCAAATGGTCGAGATATATATATGGTGGAAACTCAGATTATTCTCAATTCTTACCATCAAGCAATTCATAAATCAGCACAAAGTTGTTCTTAATATTTTCTTCCGATATCTTTCCAAAATATGACTGCATGACATCAATGACTTTAAGAAGAAACTCAAACACCATGGCAGCGTTGACATTTTGTTTTGTTACTGCAGCCAACCAAATGTTGGCTCTCTGAAAAAACACCAATCATTGATTATAATTTTTGTTGTTATTCAATATACATAGTGGAAGAAAAGTCCCGGAACGGATTAACAATTTCTTAATGATTACAGATAAAGCAATAAACCTAAGTATACATCATTACTGCACCTACTAATCTACGTTTTAAAGTAACTACCATTTTACTGTCATATCAGATGGCCCGCAAGGAGTCACAATAAAATCTTAAATGGGAGTATAGGTTGAATAGTACATCATATTAACATAAATCTTTAGCTGTTTAAAAAATTACGATGGCTTAAAGTTTTAAAATGTTGCAATGAAGGTCCTGTTTTAGATGTTTTAATATTCTTTCTTAGCTCAAGTTGGGAAAGTTAAACTTTGTAAATGCCTAAGACTTAAGAATTAGATTTTTATGGTAGTTAGTTACTCTTCACTGCCAATGGAGGATGGTCCACAAGAAGTTCGACAAAAATATGCATAGGTCAAAATGTAAATTGATTGTCTAGAGAAGATGAATAACACAAACAGCAATGACAAAGGATAATCCTGCACTACAGTTTCTTTGTTTTTGGCCTTGAAATCTGCTGCCATGAGAACTGATAAAATCCCATCTTGATTTTGCCCTTATTGTCTGCTGCTACAAGCACCTGTTACTTATAAAATATTGATTTGTTTTGTTAATTATATATGCTGCTATAAACATATTGGCCCTTACTCAATAATGTTTTACCACTGAGATCTGTCAAGAATTATTCTATGCAGTCATTATTAGTGTTGTTATAAGCTTGTACGTTTTAGTCATTTATTAATACGTATGTAGATTATCTTTATCACAGCACTTTAAATATTGTTATGAAATGGATGAACATGAAAATTCTACTTTTTCTATTTCTAAAGAAATCAAACAAATTAACTGCACAAGGTTTTTAGGGTTAACAATTGACAGCAATCTTAGTTGGGACAGCCATATACAATGTATAACAAACAATATTTCTTCAGGGTTATATATTTTAAAAAGAATGTCCTTGTTCTGTGAACTAGATACATTAAAATCGATTTATTTCGCTCACATCCATTCACATATATCATACGGTCTTGCAGTTTATGGGGGGACTTCAAAGAGAAACCTTGATCACATTTTGATTCTTCAAAAAAAGGCAATTAGAATAATGTTGAAATTAGAATATGATACTTCAGTAAAGAATTGTTTTTCCCGTTTGGATATCCTAACCGTATATGACCAGTACATACTTGACTGCATAGTTAGAGTAAACGATCAATTACAAAATTTTATTTTAAGGAGTAACATTCATTCTTATAACACTCGGAACCGGAACCAATTTGACACCTCCCAACATAATCTTAGTTTCTATACAAAAAAAGCATCTCATATGGGAGTTAAATTTTTAAATCACTTACCAATTACTGTAAAAAATCAGATAAATAACACTTCTTTTAAAAAAACACTTAAAGAATTTCTTCCGAAGAAGAGTTGTTACTCATTAGCTGAGTTTTGGAAAAACGATTAAAGACAGTTTTTGATTGAATGGTCAATTTTTATTTTTTGAATATGCTACTATACATTCATGCAAGTTTGGTAATATATATTCAATGTTAATGGAGACAAGTATTTTATACTTAAGTATGGTTAATACTTAAATATAAATTAACATAGAATAATGTAACATACTAGTTTAATAATGCTAAATTAGTATTTTAGCTATCAATTGATTAAATAATGTATGATAATATGTAATAGTGAAGTGGAAATGAATATAATGCGTGTGTGTGTGTATATATATATATGTATATATATATATATGTATGTATGTATGTATGTATGTATTAATCTTAGCGAAATTAGATATGACACTATTTCTGTATGTATAGTACAACACAAATAAAGAATTTTTGATTTGATTTGATGGTACCGGTATTAAAAAAGTAGAAAGGGAGATGATGCATAATAAGACACCGAAATTCTTTACCCTTATAAAACTTTATGGAAAAGAAAGGTGTGAATGGGAAGAAACGAATGCAAATTTGTACAGCAGAAGCCACTG
This sequence comes from Stictocephala bisonia, assembly GCA_035578905.1. Classification (NCBI taxonomy): domain Eukaryota; kingdom Metazoa; phylum Arthropoda; class Insecta; order Hemiptera; family Membracidae; genus Stictocephala; species Stictocephala bisonia. The sequence continues at coordinate 29,690 of JAQJVL010001939.1, read as the reverse complement.
TTGTTTCTAGGGGTAGTGTGAAGCACATAATAAAAGGGCTAAAAAACACAGAGAGCTGAAATTAATCAACAACAACAAAAATGATTGAATAAAAACAAATATTACACTACAATTTTCTTTACTTCACTCCTGGTGGCAGCAAAAGAATGGCATATTGCCTGCAAAATGTATACACTTTAATATAATGCTCTTATTACGAACAAAAATATCTTTATCGCAACACTACGGTTGAGAGAAAATTTAATTTGGAAATTATGAGTAATGCCTTGCCTCACTTAACCAATGGTGAGATGTCACTATATTCTGCTCCACTACACTGTTTTTTATAAACCTTGAAATAGGATAAAAGGTCAAGCTGTGTAAAAGAATTGTAATCAAGGTGAACATAAATAAAATGTGTATGAAATTCAATTCCTATTAAGTATTTGTATCAGTACAAACATTCATAGTAAATACAGTAAAACCCCGCTAACTCGACACTTTGTGGACCCAGACATTGTCGAGTTTGGGGGTTGTCGAGTTAACCAGAACATTAATGTACAGTAATTGTAATGGGTTTTACTAAATGAACACACAATGAATTTGACTACAGTATATACATAAATTTATTACTTACATATATGCAGCTGCTGTTTGAACAATCCACAAAGAAAACTTGAATGTCTAACAATTACAATACACTAACTAAATTCGTTGGAAAAATTGTTTTATTGAGGATTGTTTTTCTTTCTGAATTCGGCACCTGGCTGCTTCGTCACGTAGTCGCCGGAGGAATAAAATGTCCATCGCAGACGATCCTTGTTGCTCCAAATAACGCAAGGCTCCTTCGAGGTACTTCACACCGTCACTATGACTCATCTTCTCTTCTTGATTACTCCTCTCCGTGTCATCTTCTGAGTCGCCTTCTTCCCTCTCTGCTCCTTGGTTTTTCACGGTAGCAATAATTTCATCTTCTCCTAGTGGTTCGCTGGCCCCATCTAGATCCATCCACTCTCTGACATCATCTTCCACGGTATCTTCACATCCAGGAATCTTCTTCATAAGTTCGATCAAATTAGAGGCTTCATGATCCTCTCTCTTTTCCAAAAATTCATTTCCCGAATGATCCAAAAGTTTCCTTCACGAGCGAACAAGAGTTATTGGTTCTAGTTCATTCCTACATTGATTCAACCAGCCAATAACGTCCAGTAAATCAATCTTTTTTAGCTTAGACAACAAGTCATAACCTTCTTCCATGCCTAATATTAAAGATGAAAGTAGCTTACGTCGATATCTTTTCTTCAAAGCTGCCAGAACGCCTTGATCCATTGGCTGTACGAGAGATGTGACGTTAGGTGGAAGAAATATTGTCTTAATATCTTTGTCCTGCAAATACTGAGTGTCTGGATGAGTAGTGGCATTGTCCAGTAGAAGAACTGCTTTTCTTGGAGAGTTTTTTTCTCCAAAAACCGCTCAACCTGGGGTAGGAATTGTTCGAAAAACCACTCTTTAAAAATTGATTCACTCATCCATGCGTTATTTTGACTCCTATACCATACAGGCAAATCAAATCCATCGCTTGTAGACTTTACATGTTTAAAACATCTAGGCTTCTTTGCTTTTCCAATCATAGCAAGCTTAAACTTGTGTTCTCCAGTTGCATTGCTACACGCGAGAATAGTGACTCCTTCATTACTTTTCTTGTAACCTGGAGCGGACTTCTCACTTTTTAAAGCTAAACTTTTAGCTGGGAGCATGCGATAATTTAGGCCACTTTCATCACAATTATAAATCTGATCACCAGTAAGTCCTTCTTTTTCTATGAGTTCTTGAAATATTTTCTTAAACTCACCAACAATTTCAGGGTCAGCAGATAATTTTTCACCGCAGATGCTGATTTGCTTAACACCATACCGCTGTTTCCACCTGTCTAACCATCCATTACTTGCTGTGAACGCAGGATCTCCGTCTTCTTTTAATTCTTCGTAAAACTTCAGTGCTTTTTCTTGAAGAATAGGCCCTGAACGACAAAACGACTAGCACAAACAAAGCAACCGATCACGTTCACCGCCAATGCTAAACTGAGCAGACAAAAAGAATATGCGGTAAACAGTTAGGAATGTGAAAGCGGCGACAGCAGGTAGGAAAACAATAGCGAGCTACCTTCCCCCCCACCACTAGCCGAGGGTAGACGAGACCGGGTCTTTGACCCGAGGCAGCCTAAAAGACGCGCTAGATCGACTCGCCTTCCCCCTCTGCCATTTCCACCATTCTTGAGTCAACATACAAATAATGAAAGCTAATTATAAATTTGCACCCATCTGTCGAGTGTCGAGTTACCCGGACTGTCGAGTTAGCGGGTGTCGAGTTAGCGAGGTTTAACTGTACGAGAGAAACATTTCCAAAAATATATTTACATTTGGCAGATTGCAATTTAGCAAGTACATTTCAAAACTAGTATAAACTAAAATTGTCAGAACAAATTTCATAAAGTAACTTTAACCCTTTGAGCCCCAGACATCAAATGTCTCTCTGAGAAAGACCATTTCTGACAGGTAGTTTCTGGGAAATACCAACGTAAAATGGCATATGAGTGCTTAGAATTTCCAGGCCTAAAATGAGAATTTTGTAAGAGTTTGGCAAAAAATTAATTAAATCTATTACAAAAATTATTTGGCCAATATAAAAACATCTCTTTTAAGTTAATTAATCACATTAACAGATGTTATATATATATAATTTAATTTTAATTTAAATTTATAAATATTTGTTAGTAAACAAAAATTATTCATATTTTTCTTTATTTATAATCATAAAACTAGGTCTGAATTAATATTACAGTTTAAACCATATATTTTCTTTGTTTAGAATATTTCATAGAACATATCCAGAAAATTTTATGAAACTATACTAAAAATATTTTATATAATTTGTTATTCATTAAATCAGATGGGAATATATTCATGTAAATTGGACTTTATTGAGAAATAATGTACAGGTAGGCTTATAATATAATAATGTTACTATTTAGTTTACTCTTGTATTCAAAGATTATTTTATCAATTGAAATATTTGAAAGTATATTTTTCACTCCAAAAAGGTTGATGTAGCTATTTGTATAGCTAGAATTTTAAGTTATAAATTAAGAATAATTATTGTAGCCTAACTTTGTGCACTAATAATCAGCAATTAGTAAACCAGAGAATAATAAATGTATATCATTTAACTTTTAAATTAACACAGTACATAAGCAAAGAAATAATTTGACGAAAAAAGTTTATGAAAATAAAAAATGTGATCACAGAATGTAAACAACAAAAATCTTATAACTTCTCAATGTAACAATGAGTAACTTAAGACAGAGAGAACAGCTGGCAAATAAGTTGCGTTCGTATACACTATCATAAAAACTATCAATAATATAATATGTTGTTTTTATATCATATATAAACTTATTACTTTGATTTGATATGAGATCATGGACATACAATAATAATTAATTGCTTTTTGTACAAAATAAAAGTGCTGCCTATCTGATTGATGCTTGGGACTACTCACGTCATACATGCTCGGCAACAAGATTGGCCCTTGGGCTTCTCGCATACCACTCAAATAGCGATGAGATCGGCCCTTGTAGTTTCTCGCATAAAATATCAATGCTGATGACATGCGCCTGGGGCTCAAAAGGGTAAGTCAGCATTATAGACATTATTTTTAGGAAGCCCAATTTCATCATAAATTTAAGGTAATTACTAGATGATTAACACTTTATCTGCCGTGTCAGTCCAGTACGCTCGACGGCTCTTTGTCTCAGCTAGATGCTGTCTGGCCACTATGCCCTGTCGGCATTATTGCTTAGCAACCTTTTGGTTTTTTTTATTGTTACTCGACTGGTCCTGCTTTCTTAAAGAAACCGATTATACTTTGTTGTACTGCAAGCCATTTTAAAGTTTTTGGTTAGTTACAAAGTTGTACATAAAACTTTAAATTTTGGCAGGTTCTATGGGCAAGTTGTTGGGAGTTTAGGCCCGACACACTTATTTAGTGAATTTTGGTATTGAGATAACGTAATACATATTGAATACTGGATTGCTTTCATCATGCAGTAAGTGTAGCCAAACCAGGAAAACAAATTTACCTCAAAATGTGTTGGGTCGATATGTGCCGTATATGCTACTAAAAAAAACTGTGTCAAGCTAATACTCCCGTCATACAGTAAACTCCCGACTATCCACGAGTAGATTAACCATGTTACAAATCAACCATGATCGTGAAAAAAAAAAAATTAAAGCACATAATAGTAAATAGTTTATGCAACGATGTTATAAAGATAGAAATAATAATAATAATTTGATTTGTATTCAAAATTTAACTTATAATTACAGATTGATAATGATCACTAGATGATCGAAATGTCTCTTAATATGTAATATATGATATATAAAACTTGAAATTATTATCAATCAAATTATTATCATTATTTCCGCTCTTCAACGTTATTTTCAAAACATGTAGAGTAGTTGTTTACAATGTACTTCGCCTGCCACTGATGAGTCACATCAGGCGTGGCAGTGGCGCGCTCTGTTGTTTTGAGTTCACTGCCGTCTGCCACTGTGAGTCAGTTGTGTACAGTAGTCATTGCAGTGTGGAAGTGCTTATCGACTGATTTACTAGATGGATAAACGGAAAATCCATAGAGGGGGAACAAGACACAACAGCGTGAGATATTATGGTGTTATAAAAAATTCGTGCAAGCATTGTAAGAAAAGAGTTTAGCACTAAGAATCAAATATCTATATAAGACTTCTTTCCAACACAACAATAAAAGTGTTTGTTTTACTTCCATTAAAATGTTATGTGATTCAAGTGATACTTAATTAAATGTCAGTATGTACTGTACTAGTGTATTTTAATTGTTTTATTTTTAAACCTAAACTCATAGTAAGGCCTAATTTAAGGCTCAGTTTTGTTTCAGAGTTGATTTTAGTCATTGCCAGGCAATTTTAGGCTATTTTTTGAGTATCGACGATTTTGATATCCACAAAGGGTCAGGCACTCATTATCGTGGATAATCGGGAGTCTACTGTATTTATATACATATAATGCCTATGTATTTAGTATTTCTATACTCAGAAGTGGTAGTACAACAAAAATAATGCATCATTGTTTTAAAAATGTGCAAAACAATTTTTGGCAATTCAGAACAAAAATACTCATATTAAGGATGGCAGCTAACATGTTAAGAAATACCTTCATAATAATGTCAATCTGTGCAAATAACTTTAAATTACAATTACTACAATACTTACCTTAATATGAAAGAATGATGTTCTGGCGATGTTGGTGACCGGTGAACGCACTTGCTGTCGAGCATGGATAACATTGACCCGAAAAGCATCAACAGCATTACGGCCAATATCATCTCTGTATACTCGAGATATCAAAACCTCTCCCTTGTGATTGTAAACAAATAGTCCACCAATCATGTTCAGGCACTCAGGAAACTACAAACAAAACACATTAATTAATACTGAAACAATGAAAAGAACATGACATGTTGACTTTGTAAAACATAAAAATAATTTTGTTATATATGACAAATACATTACAAGAGTTGTTACAAGTAACCCATATGATCTATATATAGGATGTGATTAAAAGTCCTGGAACTGTTGGACTTATACTGCAGATCATCCAAAACCATAACATTATAACACAAAGTAACAATTTGTTATAATTATCATTATTTTGCAAATTAAGTCGAATACACTTGAAATGTTCGAAACAAGAATAGTTTATGTATTGATACAATCTGTTTTTTGTATGAAAGTAAAAAATAATATGACTATTTGTTTAACAGTTTACATTTTGGTAAAAATATAAAAATTGTTGATGAGGTTCTGATGAATATGTCTATACTGATATATGACCAAGTTAATTGAATTTACTAAATGCTTAAACCTAGCAGTTTGTAAGTTTTAAGGCCTCTTGCTAGCCTAAAGATTAGCGCTTCCGCTTCATATCCAGAGGTTACAGGTTCAAATCCCAGTAGGCCCATCACATTTGCTTGGGGTCCCTCAAGGCTCTGTTGGGAACTGATCTGTACATAAGTTAAATGAACGATTTCCCTAATGTGGGAAATGTGTTCACTAACATGTATGCAGATGTTAGTGTATCTGGACTGTGTTGGGCTGATAATCTCATAAACCTTCAGACTTGTAAATTTATTTTATTTTTATTTATATATGAGACGCCGACACAACGATGTTGGTATTTTAAGGCGAATATGAATGGTTAGATGAGTGTAGGATGAGTGTGGATGAGTGTAGTCTTGTTACTATCTGAGTTCGACTGTTCCTCAGAAAGGGCAATTTATTAATAGCCCAACAGCCAGGGCTTTTTTCCAATTCAATTCAAATATTCTTCATTTGAAGTTTGCATAGTATACCAAGAATAGTGTCATATGTTATTATGATAATATAAATTTTACCTTAAAAACTATTAAACCTTATTAAACTATATTATTAAACTATTAAACCTTAGAACTAGAATATGTTCTTCAAATATTTTAATTACATAGATTTCAAGGTTAATTTAAATAAAACAGAATTGGAAATATTTGGTATTGGTACATGTGTTTCAACTGTAAATATTCTATGTAACAATATTGTCTTGGAAAGCAATAATTTCTGTAAATTTGTATGTATGTTTTTTGACAAAAAACTTACTTGGATTAATTATATAAGGCCAACTTTCTTATATAATTAAGAAAGAATATATGTAACTTCAGGCATAATCAAATCACTCCTTATAAATCAGGGTTCTGACCTGAGTCAGGAGGTTAGCAAAAAGGCTTGCGGAAAGAAAAACCATCCAGTATTAACATCTGGAAAAAACAAAACAAATCCCCAATCAAGCCAAAGATTTGTTATCTTAATAATTCTGTTATTGAGACTCCAATACGTTTGATGTTTTGCATAACTCTGATGAGAAAACAACAATTCGAAACACATGTGTCACGCTAAAACTCAAACTTCCCTGGTTAAACAAAATTGTGAAGAATTAATGAGGAAACAACCAGAAAATAAATAATACAGAATTATTAAGACAGAAAAACATGGAAAATGCAATTTAATTCAAATCTTTATTGTAGTGAACAATTAACAATAATTCCATTACAATCGTCAAGAATACTCTTTATATAAACTAGTCATATGAATAATAATTAATAGTAAATAGATACACAATAATAAATTAAAGTTAACATTAGGATATTATATATTTTGTTAAGCATGTAAAACTTGTGGTTTGGATATTAGCAGAGGTATTAAGTATTGGTTTTGTTAATTTACATATCAGCAACACATCGTTAACTCATCAACCGAGTACAATGCCCTCAACACCAGAAGGTGTCTTGGTCGAGTTTTAAATTTTTTGGGGTTATTTATCTGTTTAATATCTTCAGGAAGTTTATTAATTAACTTGATTCCAGCTTGTGATGGCAGGTGTTCATATGCCATTATTTTGTGTTACCCTGCTTGATAGTTATCCCAGCCCCTAGTTTCGTACTGGTGTACGTCTCTATCCTGGACCAAATCACACTTGAAACGACAGTACAAGGTGACCTCCAGAATACAAAGGCAGGGAAGGGTCAACAATTCAAGCTCCCTGAAGGCATTTTTACATGACTCTCGTGAATTTAATTTTGAAAGAATTCTGACAGCTTCTTTTAAATTCTAAACACTCTTTCGAATTTGTATTTAGAGCAGCTGCACCATAGTCGCAGACCATACAACAAATGCGGGTATATAAGCCCATAATAGGCAGTTTACAAAACTCCCAAAGAACAAAATGTTGCAAGCTTACGCAGAGCATATACTTCGGAAGCTAACTTAGAGCAGATATAATCAATTGGTCAGTAGCGTAGTTGGTTAAATCCCAGCTTCATGTGCTAAAGGTTGTCAGTTCGATCCCAATCAGAGTCATAATACATTTTGAGAAGGATCAGCTGATAATCACCGGCTGTTAATTTGTCATTGGGATATTAATTAATGACACTTTCTAAGGAATAGTCGGCCTTAGTTTGTAACAATGACTACATTCGCTCATCTACACTCATCACACTCATTCGAAATCCATATTCGCCCATATCTTGACGATCGGCGTCTTATGAATAAATAAATAAAAATAAATGTGGTGGTCCCAGGTCAGACCTCGATCAGGATATATCCCAAGGATCTGGGCAGATTCTGTCTCTTCCAGAGGAGCATCATCAGCCATTACAAGAGTTCGATAGTCTTTGGTCCTGTTGTCGGAGGCAAAATCTGATCAAATTTAACTTCACAAAAAATTAGTTTTCAAGTTAATTTTGGAAAAATACTCAATGCATGAGTTTACGTCCATAAATGCTTGGAATTCAAGGTCATTGATGGTTTTAGAACTGATACAGAGAGTCATGTCATCAGCATATTGAATCACCATTCCATTCTGGATCGATGAGTTCAACCTGTTGACTCAACTGTTATGAGGAAAAGGAACGGACCAAAATTGATCCCTGAGGGACATCATAGGTAATTTTGATTTTTCCTGACAGAGTATTCGCAACCTGCACACATTGGTATCTGTCACTAAGGTAGGACGAGAACCATTTGTGAAGCAGGCCGCAAACACCACATGTCCACAACTGGTGCAGCAATGTTGCATGATGCACGCAGTCAAATGCTTTCGAGATGCTATTCTTTTAAGGAAGACTTTTTCAAACACTTTACTGAGATCTGGAAGAATTGATATTGGCTGGTAGTTATTTACATTGCTGGGATTATTATTTTTTTAAATTGGTACAACTTTTGCTGTTTTTAGAGAAGATGGAAAACACCTTGTGTAAATGATAGATTTATTAATTTTGTCAGTGGTATCAAAATGTTCTTAAAGCAGTACTTTATTAACCACGTAGACATTCCATTAATGTCACTAGACGTTTTTTGTTTGAGGTCTTGTATAACATGAGCCACCTCCGCCTCCATCACAATGCCATAGACGATACAGGTCCAGACCACAGGTCAGAATGTTGACAGTAATTCCCTTTGTATGAAGGATCTGTTTGTGCTACTGATGAAAAAAACTTGTTAAATTTATTTGCAATGAGGAGGTATTCAATTCATTTATTTTCTATTATAAGCTTCGAGGTTGAGAATTAAGAATAATTTGGCTGGATTGTCTCAATTTTTATTATTTTTCAAGCACATTTTGAGAAGTTCTCTGATTTGTTTAGTTTCTGTTCAATTGCTAGTGCCTTAGCGGCTTTGATTTGTTTGCAATAATTTTGCTTGTATGATCAAAAGATTTTTTTTAAATTCTCTATTACCGAATGGACATAAATAGAGTGGTAAAATTTTAGCCCTTCTCGAGAGTTTAGAATATCCTGAGTGACCCAGGTATTGTTATTCTTTTGGATTTGCTTTTTACTTTTCTGAAATGGGCAAGTAACATCTAAATAAAAAACTAAACAATCATTAAATGCCTTAAATGTATCCTCAACACATTCGAATGAGTCCAAAATTGCAAATGTCATAGAAATATCATGCAATATTGTCAATTCCGACTAAAAGCTGGTCCATTTCCTTTTGAACAATTGTAGGAGCTGTTTTAATATCAAAAGGTAACCTACTGAATCTGAAGTAACCTTTGTGCATTGTCATTACTAAATATTTCTTCGATTCTTCATCAACAGGAAACTGTAAATTGGCATCTTTCAAGTCAATAACAGAAAATATTTTAGATCCATTCAACTTCAAACGGTTTTTTCACAGGTTGGAATTGAATATTTGTCATCAACCAAGTAAGGATTGATTGATATTTTGAAATCTGCGCATAATCTTACTTTTCCATTACCCTTTGGAACAACAACTATTGGAGAAGCACAAATAATTGGAGTAGTAGAAGGATCTACAGGATCTAGCACCCCTACAGAAACCAAACGGTCGAGTTCTTTGCTTGTGGCACTGTGAAGTGCAAAAGGAACTGGCCTCGGTTTATGTATTGGTAACTTTACGTCATCGGCTACTCTCACCTTTACTTTAATATTACATACCGTACCCAAGTTATTTGAAATTATATCCTCGAACTCTTTGTATATTTGCTGTTTTACTCTTTCTTTGTCCAAAATATCGGCGTCAATATGATTATTATTGTGAAAACTTTGTTTACTTACGTATTGACAGTTTGGGTCTAGTCCAATCCAACAATCCAATCTTTGCCAAGAAAGGGAGTACCTGTCAAACTACTAGTGACAGCTACATCCTACTCCAAAAAAGTTGAATCCAACCCAACAGTAACTTTTGTTTTGCCTAACATTTTTATTGGAAATGATGAACCTAGTTTCTCCGTAGGAGATAATTTAGGTTCGCCAAGAAATTCCCATGTAGACTTACTTATTATTGTTCTGATAGCAGCAGTGTCGTATTCCATAACCATAGGAACACTATTTATTGTTAAATGTACTATATATGAAAATTGTTCCACCTTGTTTATATCATTAATGTTATTTACCTTGGCTATGTGACCGATTTCTGGATCATCATTCATTTGAACTGAGTTGTTATATTCAACACGGAAATGTCATTATCATTGTCAATGTTACACAAATCACCTTTTATATTACCATCACTTTGTCTGATTTGCCTTTTTGCTATTTTTGCTGAGTACTACATTATTAGATTTAAGACAAACTCATTCAAAATGTCCTACTTCCCTGCAAGCTCTTCAAATAGTATCAAGTCCTTTACAGCTCTCATCTTGTGGCTTATGTTTTGCCAAATCACATCTAAAACAACGAATATTTTGATTTAAAATAAATTTAGGTCTCAATCTTTGAGCTGTTGGTTGTGTGGAGCGTGAAACTTTAATTTATTTACCTGTGTGTTGGTAACAAAAGTTCCTACTTGCTCTTGGTGAATGTGTGCCATTTCCATTATACAAGCAACCTTTACAATATCATGTACTCTAACCTTTTCCTTAGGATGATTTCTGATAAGCTCCTCTTGCATTTTCCGATCGTTTAGTCCCAGTAAAAATTGGTCATGTAGCCGCTCATCAAGGGTGACCTTGAATTGACAATCAGTAGCTCCAGCCCTCAGATTGTTAAGAAATCAACTGATAGATTGTTCTTGGTCACAATTTTACTAAACTTTAGTCTTTCAGCTTAATAAGATGTTTTAGGTTTATAAAAAGTATATATGAAATCAACTATGTCATTGTATTCAATAGTCAAAAATTGGTTTTGGGTCAAAGTTGTCAACAATTATTTTATAATGCTGAGCACCAATCCATTTAAAAAGTAAAATTTGTTTTACTGTAGTGTTATTCTGTAGTCCACAAACATTAATTTCTAGCTCAAATCGCTGATTAATTTCCAGGGTTCTTTGTTAATATTGAATGTTTCAAAATTGAAACGTATTAAATCTTTACCTGTAGTGTTTTCGTTTGATTTTTCAGTTGATGAAAATGATACGTCTTCTTAATCATTTGTATCCTGTCCTCAGCACTATTATGTAACGTTGTTAATTAAAAGAAAACATTAATTAGTTTGAGATAATAGTCTCACTATAACTAACTAAGATGTCAACAAACACCAAAAATACACCATATGATTAAAATTGTCCATGTAAATAATCATATGGTTTAAACTGAACATATAAATAAACTTAAATATATTACACCTACCCAAGGTGATAGTGGGGGAGGAGGGTGCCCCAGCTTTTCATTGATACTACCCAATTTAATCATGCTTCCTAGTCATCTTAATCAAGGGGGGCTATTCAAGTCAATTAAGGGGGCTAACCAAGTTGATCACGGGTGCTACCCACAGTGATCAAGCATAATACCAAAGTTGATAATGGATGCTACCACATTTAACAGTGGAGGAGTACCTAATTTGATCACGGGTGGTTATCTAAGTTGATCATGGCTAGCTACTAAGATAATCACGGTTGGCTACAAAAGTTTGATCACGGGGGCTACCCCAGATGATCACGTATAGTTTACACATTGATCGGGGGACTATCCAAGATAATACGACAGTTGGCTACCCTAGTTTATTATGGGGTCTACATACGTTGATCACAAGAGTATATCCAAGATGATTACATAGCCTATGCAAGTTGATCATAGGCAGGTGCCTAATTTGATCACGTGGGGTTACTTTCGGTTAATCACGAGTGCTTACCAATATGATTTTGGGTGGCTACCAAAGTGTATTACCACGAGCTTTCTAAGTTGATCACAGGCTACAGAATATTACTACGGGTGGTTACCAAAGTGGATCAAGGGGTCTATAAAAGATCATCATAGGGTGTTACCTAAGTGTTTTACGGTCGGTTAACCTAATTGATCATGGGTGCTACCTAAGATAATCACGGATGATTAACCAAGTTGATCACAGTGAGTTCCCAATATAATCACATGAGCTAAGCAAGTTAGTCATGGGTGTCTGCCCAAGTGATCACAGAGGCTAACCAAGGTCATTACCGGGAATTGCCTAAGTTGATGATACCACCTAAGTCGATCACAGGGGGCTGGTAAACAGAGAGGTCAACGTAAATAGTATGCAAGGTCTTAAGTATCCAGTTATTTTAATCATTCTGAAATAGATGGATATATTGCAAAAATTACAGGTTTTTGACAAAAACTCAACTTTAACGATTTGTTGTGAAGTAAAAGTAGTTTATACAGAATAGAGGCATATAACCATTTCCAATATTATAATGGGTGACTACTAAAGAAAATCACCACCTGGGGTTACTGAGATGATCACGGGCTACCAGGATGACCAAGAGTGGATACCAAAGTGGATCATGGGGGAATCCAATTTCATCACTGGGGGCCTAAGTGGTTGACGGTCGGCTACTCTTGTTGATCCAGGGGGCTTCCTAAGTTGATAACAGGCCGCTAGGCAAGTTGACCATGGGGCTATCCAAGATGATAACGGATGATTACCTAAGTTGATCCACATGATGACAGGGGCTCCCAACATGATCACAGGGGGAGGGGTCTATCCAAGATGATCATAAGTGATTACCTAAGTTTTTGATGAGATACTACTACCAAAGTTGATCACGGAGGCTGATCAACAGAGTGGTAAACGTAAATAGTGTGCAGAGTTTTGAGTTTTTAAAGTCATGCTTAAATAGAATATATTTTTTTAAATAACATTTTTTGACAAAAAACTCAACTTTACCAACTTTTTGTGAATAAACTATTGTAAATACAGTGTAGAAGTATATAACCATTCTTGTAGAACACTTTATTGTTAATTTAACGTCATTATTTAATGTATTCTAAACGAAATACTGCAAGTACAGCAAAATAAATATCTCAACATTACACGAAAGACAGCATTTTCATATCAATATTTTGAGTTTATCTTTGTTTTGAGAGGTGAAATATCAAATAAAAAAGCAGTAAAATAGTCTGTAAGGTTTATAGTTACCAACTTATTTTTAATTGCTACTGAAATGGCAAACGCCTGATTTCAGGCGTTGAGACACAGGCGCAAACAATCATTGTTATTGGACACACCTTAAAAGCAATGATTGCATATCACTGTAATCGGCATACATTAGCTGTCGATTATAGTGATATGCAAAGGTTATCGATTATTTTACATGACTTCCAGACTTTTTTATTATGGTCCAGACTTCTAGAACATAAGTTTGGCCAGGGACAAGACTAAGCAGGAGTTCTGGCTCATCTGGATCACTTGAGAAAGGAACTTTCACGCCACTGAGGGAAGGTGAAGTCAACTTGACCATAAGATACTCAAATGGCATTCCTAAGATTATTCAGTCAAAAAACGAGTAGCTTTCCATGGTAAACCCTATACACTTACAAGACTGTATCAGAACGTAAATGGCATTCGCTCGAAGACTCACACTTTATCTGAAAATTTGCCTCTATGACAATCATATTTATAGAGACAAACCTAAATCAACATGTTGCTTCTTCTGAGCTGGGCTTCATTCATCACACCATATACCGCAAAGACAGATCGGAGCTTACCAGCCACAAAGGGGACTGTGGTGGGGTTTTAGTAGCTGTTTGCAATAAATTTCAGTCCAATGAAATATCATAAGCTAATTCAACTTGTGAAGCTTTATTTGTGGAACTGAAGTTTGACAATTCTTACTAGGTTCCTTGTTTGTGGCGTCTACATACCTCTTCAATCATCCTCTCAAGATTATATTAATTTCTCTGGTATGCTTCATGAGATCATTGCAACTTCCAGCGAATTTCAATCTATCCTTATAATTGGCGTCTTCAATCTTCCTGGCTTCAACTGGATGTCGGACACTCCACAGGCTACTTCTGCCTCACACAGAACCATCTTGGATATGGCCTCGTTGCTTGGAATTAGGTAGATGAGTAGAGTTCTGAATGACAGAGGAGTTCAGTTGGACCTAGTGTTTGCCACTCAGCAAGATTTTTCTGTTAACTCTCGCTAGCGATCCTCTCCTGCCATTCGAAGACTGTCATCCTCCCCTTTGTATCACAGGCACCATAGGCAGTATCAACCCCCCTATTCAACTCCCACAATATGTTAACGCTACGAGGAAATGTAACCTCAAGAATGTCAAGAATGAAATCTTGAGTGGCGCAGTTATCATTGACTACGAATGCAATGATGTGAACTGTGTCTTTTCCAGTTTCTGCTCTCAACTCGGCAACTGTATAAAATTTAATTCCCCCTTGAAGAGAGTTGGGAGCTCCACGTTTCCCAAATGGTTTACCAAGGAGTTAAAAGACATGGTTGTCCTCAAGAAAATATTGCATGCACAATATAAGAAAACCCTCACGGACTTCGACTACTGTGCATTTAGCAGTGTGCGTGATCAGTGTAAAATCCTTTCTAAAGCTTCTAAGGCTAACTACGTCCACTTTATTGACTCAGCTATCTCATCTAATGTAAAAGTTTTTTGGCGCTTTGTCAGCAATTTAAGATGAAAATCTTCTATCCCAAGTGAGATGACTCAGTGTCTTCCCATCCAGTAATGATGTGTAATATGTTCAGCACATTCTTCTCTTCTGTGTATGCGCCTGCTGACAACAGATCACTGCCAACGAAGGCGTCTGACACGCCTTTTACCTTCTCCGAGGTCTCAGTTACTGCTGAAGCAATCCATAAAAGGCTGAGAGCTCTCGACGCTTCTAAGGGATGCGGTCCAGATAACATTACTCCTGGAGTCCTGAAGCATTGCCGCGCCGTATTAGCCCGCATACTTCTCTTTTTGTTTAACTTGAGCCTGGCCAAGGGAGTTTTTCCTGAAATCCTGAAGGAGGGTTAGGTCGTACCCATTTTCAAGTCTGGTGACAGACAGGACATAACTAATTATCGGCCGATTGTGATCCTCTCAGTGATGGGCAAGATACTGGAGGGTTTAGTACTGGACATCCTTCAGCCACTCTTCAAGAACATCATCATTGAAGAACAGCATGGCTTCTTGGCGGGGAGATCTACCGTAACTAATCTTCTCATATTCCAAAGTTATGTTCTTGAGGCTTTCAGTCGTAGGCGGCAAGTTGATGCTGTTTACATTGATTTTAGCAAGGTGTTTGACAGGATCAGCCACAATCACCTACTTACTAAACTGGAGGGTTATGGTGTCTTGGGAACTATGCTGGCATGGTTCTGTAGCTATCTTTCCGACCGTAAGCTGGTGGTTCGCTTTGCTAATCAAACTTCTGACGCCTTTGTCCCATCTTCTGGTGTGCCTCAGGGCTACCACCTTGGCCCACTTTTGTTTTCTATATTTATTAATGGCATCAAGGGTGTCACCAGAGTTCCTTTCTTACTGTTTGCTGACGACATAAAACTTTTTCTTGAAGTATCCTCCAGCGCAGACTGCGAAAATCGTCAGCAAGCTCTAAACTGTGTATCGAAATGGTGTC
This sequence comes from Stictocephala bisonia, assembly GCA_035578905.1. NCBI lineage: Eukaryota > Metazoa > Arthropoda > Insecta > Hemiptera > Membracidae > Stictocephala > Stictocephala bisonia. Next base: position 13,769 of record JAQJVL010001939.1, on the reverse strand, counting down.
AGTGCAACGGGATATCCATTATGCCAGCAAGACCAAGCTAATGACATTCAAGAGAACCACTTCCACAATTGGTTTTAACTACTCTCTTGATGACAAGCTTCTTGATCACTGTACATCCATCAAAGATCTTGGAATAGTTCTCGACTCCTCCTTTGGCTACAGTCTCCATATTGACCAATTATGCTGCCGAGCGTCTAGTATGATGGGGCTGATTATGAGAACTGCTAGACACAGCCTTAGCTATAATGCTCTTGTACTCCTCTACAAGTCCCTTATCCTCCAGCTGCTCGAATACTCTTCAGTTGTTTGGTCTCCTTACCAACTGGGCCTCATTGACAGACTGCAGTCCGTGCAAAATAAATTCCTTAGATATTTGGACTGGAGAGAGCCTTATAGGCATCTGAACTTGCTCCGGCTACATCCACTGGTTGTTAGAAGGGAGGTTGCAGATGTTGTCTTTCTTTACAAGATTCTCAACTTTGTGGTAGTCTGCCTCCCTCTCTTGGAGCAAATTGCATTTCGTCTCCCTTCTGCCACAAGGTTGCGCCGCCTGTTCGAACTGGGCCACTTAAACCACAACTATCTGCAGTTCAGCTCTGTCCCAAGAATACTTCGGCTTGGCAACGAGGTGTGCAGTGGAGTTGACTTTTTCTGCAATCGACTAGGAGCTTTGAGACGTGATGTGTTGACAGTGAGACTGGAGACATTTGAGTCAGAGTAAGCTTGTCGAGTCCTACACAGTATTATATTAATAGTTACTCCATTATTCCATTGTTATCTTTGTTAATTTAGTCTATTATTGTTATCACTGTTATTGTTATTGTTGTCGTTGCATTATTATTTTTTTATTGCTTGTTATATTATTACTTATTATTGCACTATTGATATTCATACCACTTTTGTTATGTTTCATATTGTTTTAGTTATATCTTTGTTATGCCTGTTCATTTATTATGTCATAGGCATGGTTAGTTGTTGAATTAGATTTTTCATACCGTACTATTTTTATGAGCATTTGCTATTGTTAGTCATCTTAAGTAATGTAATTTGCAAAATAGTTATACCGTGGGAATTTCAATAAATAAATAAATGACCAAAAGATTTTGAATAAGAGAATTTTTCCATTTTCAGCTTGTTAATTGTTTGTAAATATACGACCATGTAAATTTGCTTATTATGTAATTGTGTGTTTTAGACTATTTATATACTGATCAGTATGTATTAGGGAGTGTATTTAAGTTATTATCTTACTATTATAAAAAAACTTAATGGTGTCTGTGTGTTACTCAATCACGCAAACACTACCTACTGAACTCATTCATCTGAAATTTTGCATGGACATTCGTAAGGTCTCTGGTTGACACATAGGCCTATCTTTATTTTTAAATTCAAATCAGGAAACCACCCCAGGGGTTCTAAGAAGTATCAATTCAACCTCTATGACAATACCAATTTGACAATTGTTTATAATAGGTTAATTAATTAGCTGTTGGAATAAATAAACAACTCACATAGTTCTGAAGTAAATATCAGACCAAATCTAACTACAACCACAGTAACTAGAAAAAACAGTAGATATCACGACGAGGCTGCATAGTACACTGTGACGTCACAAGAGCGAAATCACCTGGTCTGATTATTCCATAAAATACAGGTAACTAAATATACCAATCGCATGGAAGCATTCAGCTGAATAGTAGGCTTGTAATATAATAAAGTGAAATATCATTATATTATATATGGTCAAAATAGCTCATAAAATATTTATATGTCATAAACTGATAGGTTATTATTTTGTAAATAACTATTTGTATGGCTATCAAAATTTATATAACCTTATTAATTATTTATTTATTTTGTAGAGCATATTTTTAGCTAAATTTTAGTACAAAAATAAACTGTGTAGAGATTTTAATAAATTCTGTATGACATTTGTTAATATTACTGTTTCCATGGTAACAAATGTTCAGCTGATGTACTGTTGGTGGTTATAAAATTCTAGTAAATTTATTTGTTCTTATTTGATTTACAATGTATGTGAAACTACATCAAATTTAGCATATGTTGGGTATTTCACAATTCATATTTTATCATCCTAACATTGTTCCTAAGGGGTACCCTCTCCGTTTCATGATTTATGACAGCAAATTTACATATATGTTACATACAACGAAAAAATAAAAAACTATTTTTTGGTTATGATTCATATTTTATATGATAGTCTACATATTTATAAACATATTGATGCCTAATATAAGTAGGTTTGTAGTAAATAACTATTTTTATTAATTTTATAACAAACATCTGCACATTAGGTAAAAATGGCCTGCCATTTAGGGAAAATATAACTGCCACTTGGAGTGTTAACCCAACTACTGGCAACTAAAAACCCTCTATTGATTGCCCATTTTCCTAGTTTCGAAAGGATATTTTTTTTAGTAATTAAAGATACTTCTGATACTTAGATTTAGTATTATTTTATATAATTTTACTTGTAAGATCTGTGTTTTAATTTAAAATAAATAACAAGTATAAACACTTGTTTACTTTTTCCTTTCATAAAATAAAAAACGTTTACCAAAAGATTTTTGGGGGGGGGCCCTACCTGGAAATGTAATACACATTAGCCAATTCACAATTCCAAGATATACATGTTTTCCCAAATTTTATAAAATTTCTGAAAATTTATAGTTTTTAGGGTTTATTATAGGAATTTATACATTTGTAATGATCAAACTAAAGATAATGCATTTTACTGAAAATTGATGTTACTGTAGTAACATGCTATAATTGTGTATTCATAAATTTCTAAGCTTGTTATTATAATGTTCATTTTGTAACATTTCTCTAATATCACTAGAACGTTCTAAATAGCCTATACATTGTATAAAATATATATATTCAATTATTATACACTATTTATAAATGACAAAACACCACAAGCCTAAGTCAAATTAGAATTCTCTAAACAATGTCACTAAGAACAAAATAACACTTTATTTACAGTAATTATGCTTCAACTATATTTGAAAAACAGTTATTTCACAACATCTTCAAGTTATCACAACAATTCTAATAAAACATCCCATAAAGTACTTTTCAGACCAGAATGTAAATAAACAGTTTACTGACTGATGCCAACTAAAGAAATGGCAAAATGAAATAGTAAACAATGCATTCTCCTTCTTTCCATCTAGTTGTCATGTGGATAGTATTATCGATACTGATAACAATCGATTCAGAATTTAACCGACTTTCAAGTGGTATCGATTAGTTTGATGAAAAACAGCCATAACGATATAAAATCAAATTTTCACAGTGATGTTTGACCGTCCGATATCGGACGCTCACCAGACGTTTAGAGTGATAGACCGTCCTTTTTCGGACGGTCACCAGCAGTTCGGTTAAATAGCAGGAATTATTCCAAAAATTTACATGTTTTCGAGAAAACTTCACTTTGCCGACTTTTTGTAAGGAAACTATAGAATATGTACAGATAGCGAGTGAACTTAATGAAGTTTTTGCCAGAATCCACCAAGAACGAATTAAAATAGGAAATAAAAGTGAACAGACCCAGGGGTCAGTTGTAGATTCAGCAAACTCATCACCAAACTCTTCATTCTTTTTAAATCCTACTTTTGAGAAAGAAGTTCAAGAAGTCATTATTTCTTTCAGTACAAGTAAACTTCACACAACACAAATTTATTGACAAATGTACAATATATACATTGACACACCCACCCGCCATACACGTACATTGGTGTTGACCATCCTGCCCACCCATACACGTACATTGGCGTTGACCCACCCGCCCACCTATACACGTACATTGGCATTGACCCACCCGCCCACCCATACACGTACAGTGGCGTTGACTCACCCACCCACCCATTCACGTACATTGGCATTGACCCACCCGCCCGCCCATACACGTACATACCGGAAAAGTATATAACACTTTTTGTACACAATTTAATTGTCAATATAAATATTTCAATTGATGTTTTCTAAACTAAATATTACAGCTTCAGTCAAATAAAAACCTCAGCTCTGCAAACAAATAGGCGCTTTCTCATCAGCCATTTTGAATTTTATCTAGGTTACAATAGGGCCAAATAAAATGTTGTATCATTTTTGCTAACAGAAAAGTAAAGGTAAATAGTATGCAAGGTTTTAAGTTTCTAGCTTCTGCTAATCATACTTAAATGGGAGGAACTATTTTTAAAAAATCACATGTTTTCGATAAACTACTCAAATTTACCAACTTTTTGTGAGGAAACTATAGTATATATAACAAAAATGTATATAATACTTTCTATATACATAAAAGAAAGTTGTGTTAGTTACAGCGTTTATAACTAGAAAACTACTGAACCAATTGGCATGAAAATTTACAGGGATATTCCTTAGGTACTAGAATAACATAATAGCCTGTTTCCGTTTCAAAAAGCCTTAAGGGAAGTGTCCTATGGCCCTTTGCAGTTTACATGTTAATCTTATTGAAGAATGTTTTATTTTGTTTACCATGCCATGTTTGTCATTTCTTGATTAAATTAAATTAAGGAAACAGCTGTTGTAATGATAACCTAATTTTTAAAAACAAATCTATGCATAACAAATGAGAGCTATCAAATAGGTTTCTATTCCATTTGTTTTTTACGAATATTTGTTGTCAAATGTAATTGTTAAATGTTTTTAGTTAAATGTTTATTTATACTTTTTATTACGGGGTGATACTCTTATAACAATGCCCCGACCCAGAGTATCTGACCTTTCCCAACGTAGCCGTAATTCAGTTAGGCAACAGATCACTGAAAATCAATTGAATGAAGAGGATCGTGTAATCGCACGAGAAGAACGCCGAGTTAATATGGCGCAACGTCGTGCCACGCTAACTCCAGAGGAAAGAGATGCAGCCCGAGAAACCGCTCGATTAGCAATGAGGAATCGTAGGGCTTTTTTAAGAGATCAACGACGATTTGCAAGAAGAAATATTCCACGCGTTGATTTGAAACTAGCTGCATTTCAATACGATTCCACAATGAATTACAGCTCAGACCCTTCGGTTGACATTGGCCCTACGGAGATTGTTTGTGATCACTGCGGAGCATTGAAGTTTGCAAGAATACAATTTCCAATTCGTCTTGCATTTGCCATGACCATAAATAAGGCACAAGGTCAATCTTTGAGTGTTTGTGGATTGAACCTAGAAAATGAGTGTTTTTCACACGGCCAACTATACGTGGCATGTTCACGAGTCGGCAAACCATCCGATTTGTTTGTAATTGCGCCTCAGAAAAAAACTAAAAATGTCGTTTATCACAAAGTGCTTTACAATTAAAAGTTTAACCATGAAGGTCTTAATGTCCATAAAGGCTTCAACATTAATTAAAGAATAATGCTAACACAACTGATAAATAAATTAACTTTATTGACTATATTGAATGATGTATGTTTGTTTATTTTTTTTTATAAATACTATATTTAATAACTGTGAGTTATTTAAATTATATTGTAGCCTATATTAATGTATTATTATTTAATAATGTAAAAGTGCTTGAAAATAATTTCATCATAAGCTATTACATCACAAAATGTTAACATAAACACATTATCAGATTCATTGTTAGGTGGTACGAAGTTCGCCGGGTCAGCTAGTTGTACATAAACTAATTGTTAATTTAATAATTAGTTAGGTGTTATCCAAACTATATGTTACTGATTCAGTAAAACAAAAACCTTAGCTGTGCAAACAAATAAGCGCTTTCCCGTCAGCCATTTTGAATTTTTTCTAGGTAATAAAAATGGCAATTAATCTAACTTTATAGTAATTTTCGTAGCATAAAAGTGATAGTAAATAATGTGTAGGGTTTTAAGTTTCTAGCTTATTTTAACTGTGCTTAAATACGAGGCGTGTTTTTAAAGTTAGTACCGTTTTGGAATCCCGCCGCTGTTGCGCTGCGGTCGGCATTCAGCGCATGCGTGCTGGGTACTAATATCTGTTGACAAGCCACAGCCGCCATTGTGGATCCATTCGAACGTATTTTAGGTTACTTATGACTGTTTAAAATTCATCCTGCGATTAAAAATGCCGCCAACTGTAAAACACATGTTGTGATAAGTTTTAATAACGCTAAGGACGTGAAAGCAGCTGATATTCATCATGAGTCTATCACCGTGACAATTTGGTTTTAAAAATCATAAACATCACGATTCTAATGATCTATGAATGTGAGAGATCTGGTTAAAAGCTTGTTTTTAGAATTCTCACCAAACATTTGTTTTGTGTTTTTCCGTCAGCATTTTTGGGAACCTAGCGAAAGCATAACTCTCAGTACTTCAAACGTTCTGTCACAATTTCATATATCACACTTCTTGACACTTGAAGGCACACTACATAATGTTGCAATTGTAAAGCATCTGTTTTCTCTGACTTTTTTCATCAACATTTTGCACCAAGGCATCAGTAATGAGTGAAGGTTTCCCACTTTGTTCCTCATCATGCACATTCGTACGGCTACCTTAAAAGCTTCGCTCATTTCCAAACAATACCATCACTCATTCTGTTTTCTCAATAAACTTCACAGATCTCTCGATGAATATCAGCTGCTTCCATGCCTGTAGCGTTACGAAAACATCATATAACATGTACTTTACAGACGAGTTTTAAACAGTCATAAGTGACCTTAAATACGGTCGAATGGGTCCGTAACTGGAAGTTCCTGTTGTCTGAAAACAGGAAATCGTAACTGTAAAAGTTAGAAAAATAAGTTGTGTCAGTTTTATCTGTACTGTTGTCTACTATAACGGTATAACTATTTTACTGGGTTATTTATATTACTATTTTAAACTTAGTTTTGTAATACGTCATTAAATAAGTTGTATTAAGTTTCTTATAATTGTTCATACATAAGAATTTGTTTAGTCATTAGTATTGTAATAGTAAATGATCGTGTAATGCTATAACTTTTGGTGTATTTGTAGTGTAATGATAGCTAAGGAATGGGTGATATTGTTTATGTAATAAAGAAGTAATTTTAAACTCGTTCCGTTCATTTATAAAGTACATGTTTAGTAGTACAGTCAGGTTTCATAACCAAAGTATGGTGTTATTTGGAGTCATTTTCTAATAGTTTTGTAAAGTTTTATCCGCTGTCAAATTATTTCAATATGAAAATAATTAAGGTCTACAACACCGACAGAACTACAACTAACCGTAGGCTTACCACTCAACAGCTAGGACTCAGGCTTGTGACTCTAGAGTGACCTTGACTCAAAAGATAAACAAACTAAAGTAGAATTAAAACCAGAAGCGGATTGGAAAGCCTGCGTAGAGGTACTGTCTTCGGGATTCTCGACAACGTTCGGTGACAGTGTTGCCACATCGGCTCATTAGGAACGGAGCAGGTGGTAGGCGTAGTGTAGTAGCACGGCGAATATAAACATGGGAGAATGAGTTACGGCAAAACTGTATCTGTTGAAGAGTGAACTGCCTGATTGTTATTGGCTAAGGGCGGTGGCGCGCCTTCGTCCCCTCTTCCCCCTCGCTCCGAGTCTCTTCTCGGCAATCCGCTTCTGGTTTTAATTCTACTTTACCACGTATCAACTAACAACAGGACGGTAACCTTTTCATCTTCCAAGCAGAGTTAGTTCGATATTCCAACGGTAGTGGGAGTTCATTCGTTGGATATAGACAACAAATGAATTACAAATAAGTACATATGATATTATAACTACACATTACTTTATTGTAGAACTAGCTGTACCCGCCCGCTTCGCCGGTCATAATATTGAGTTTTGATTGTATCATTGAAATGTGCAGCAACCTTTCAGTTTACACAGTATCCAATTTACAACAGCTGGTGTTTTGTGTAGTTTACTACTGTACTCAATTATTTTTAATTTTGAAAGTTTTGCCTACCACAATTTTATTCTATTTGTTTTTATTTAACAGCTGTTAATCAAATAAATCAAACAATTAATATAGCTTCACAAGAAATCAAAACATAAAAATATAAACAGTATAATTTTGACATATTTAAAACCCACAGCTGATATTCTTTTTATATTTGACTTATTATACCTTCATGCATCCTGCTATTTGATTAACATCGAAACTTTAGAAGTCCAAGGGATGGAGCCCTGAGGGATTAAAGAAACGGGAATAGGACAGAAACCTTTCCTGGGGTATATAGAACAACTTCCCCAAGTTTCATGGCGATCGGCTGGACGGTTTGGTAGTGCATAAAGGATAGACAAACAAACATACATTGGATTTTATATATATAGATGATACAAACGAAATATGACACATTGGGTTTTTAATTATTGCGTACAAAGTATAACCTAAACACATGCGCGATTTAGGCTACACTTACCGCTTGTCTGTAGTTGTGAAATGGTGAAATAATGTGAGAGCTGTGTTGTTTTCTATCTAGTATTCATTTGGAAGTTGGCAATGTAACGCATCTATCGTTTATACTCGTTCAAAAAAGAAAAATATACTAGCTGAATATAATGTAGGATAAAAGTACTTATAAATTAAAAACAGAATAAAATACCGTTATATGAGTTTTTGAAAACCGTCAGGTGCACAAGTAAAATAATAAAAAGTTTCATGAAACACGGTAATCTTGTTTTCTCATGAAAAGTAAACAAAATAAGCGTTTACTGATAAGACACATAGACATGGGAATGGATATAATGATCATTTCGAAGTCAGGGTGCAAATCAGTATTACTTCGTTTATGTACGTCATTTACAAAAATACTTATATCATTTTATAGATTTAATAACGTAATAGCGACTATAGTGCACATTGATTAAATTATTTTAAAATATTATATGCTGATGCAATATTTACTCTTATTTTTAAAACAGGTAGCACTAAATGAATGTATGCTATTGCTATTCGCGGATTAATAATTAATTACAATATCCTTTTTACTTAAGCTTTGTAGAAGTTAGATTGATTACAGTTTGATGTTTGTATTTTTATGAAGACAATATTGTTAATATTATTTGTGTTATAATATTAAATGATTAAAATATTAAAAACGTGTGCAATATTTTAAAAACCTGAGTCCACTAAAAATATAAAAGGTAAGGCTTGTTAATATTTAATTGCACTAATTTGTGTCATTCATACAATGACTAATAAGCAATAAGGACTATTATCATTTTTCAGTTGTAATTGAAAAATGGTTTGATGATATTGAGCTGCATAATCAATATGTTTGTCACGCCATTTTTGTCATCATACTATTATATATAAATTATCAGATACTCTAATTAATTTCGTTTATTTCACATGTGTACCTACTTGAAAAGTGTCATTAAATTATTTTTATTTTATTTTCTGTTAGTTTTACATTTAGTCATTCACTTTTATAAATTGGTTTCATTCGTTTGTGTCAGTTACTTGTAAATATCACAAATTCTAATTTTGTGTACTACCGAAGGAATGAGGACAAGCGGACCGCGGAAGGCCCCAGACAACCCTGTTGACTGGCAGTGTCAGTCACTCGTCCCTTCCCTTCTGTTGTTCTATAAAAGCTATAAAAGATTAGAAAGAAAGTTTCAAAGTGATGGTGCAAGGGGCGACGGCTGAGCAATAAATAAATGCCTTGGCGGCCGAGCCAAAAAGCGCCCCTAGTGCCTAAAACACCAACTACCAGCACAGACAACGTACTGCACTAAACACCGCTCCCTGTGGCCGTTCGCCAAACTAAAATGCGATTTTCAATCTGACTCCGGAGCCCTCTTAACCACAAAAGCCAAATTTCCCTATAATTTCATCAGAGACAGTCCAAGAGGCCAGGTGCACGAATTTAATCAAAAATTATTTTAGTAAATAGACAATTAGGATTGGCCTATGTTAGGTTAAGCTTGACTAGGCCTAGGTAGATAAATAAAGTGTACTTTTCAAGTCAAAAATAATTGTATTGGAAAGCCAATTAAATATTTGTGTTCAGTATAAAAATATTTTTGAAATTTATGCAGTTTCTTGCCACCAAATAAATTTTGAACATTTTGCTTGAAATGGGTCTAGAATTTACTGTATTTTCACGAGATGTGCTTTTTATTCCATGGAAAAAACGTATTTTACCGTACCGAAAAATTCTAAAACACCAACGTTACAACTTTTAGTATTTTTGTCATATTTCCGTTAATTTTATGGTATTTTAATTAACTTTTTTTATTTTTATGTGTTTTTGGCGCTGAATACAAATTTGAAAACTATTTTGGTCTATTACAAATATTTCTCGAGATATAGCGGAAAAACTACTATCGCAGCGAATTGCGATTAGCGGCCATTACACTATCATTAACAACTGTTAATCACAAAAACCGAATTCACCTATATTCCCACCGGAGTGCCGGCCGGCAGGCCGTCACAGAGGCCAAACACTCGAACTTAACACAAATTACGAATTTTTATTGAGAAAATAGACAGTAATGATAAGTTAGGTTATGTTTGGTTATGTCAGTAAAAATGCATTTTTGAGCTCAAAGAACAATTTTACTACGAAACCTGTTAGGACCTGTATATTTGTGTTCAGCATAAAAAAAAACACGAGAAATGAAGTGTTGAAAAATAAAGATTTTTAAAAAAGTTGATTTTTTCACTAACGGTAACAGATAAAAAACTAGTTTTTAGATTTTTCGGTAAAAAACTAGTTTCTGCGGATGAAATCGAACTCCTCAAGAGTTATAAAATCATTTCACCACTTTTTCAACATGAAATCGTATTTTCTGAGGTTGCAAGAAAGTGCATAGTTACCATATTTTTAAAAAGTTGGTTTTATTTCACTATGAGATAAAATACTAGTTTTTCGATTTTTCGGTAAATAACGAGTTGTCGTTGAAGTCACCTTCCTCAAGAAATATGAAGTCATATTTTGCAACTTTTTCTGCACTAAAACATATTTTCAGAATTGTTTCGTAGGCGCACAACTAGGCCTACCTTAAAATGCCAAACTGTAGGCTATTTGCTGTTTTAAACTAGCATGACTTAGTATGTAGGACTTGTACATGTATGTTTAACATAAGCATAGAAATAGGACTAATTCAGGTTTATTTTTAAAATGTGCTTGCCAACACCAACCACAAACTGGTCATATCCTATAGGAATTTAGAAGTGTCATTGATAGGATGGACTGGAAGTCTAATTATTATTATTAATCACCCAGCATCAAATTACCAACTATGTAGCTTAGTTATCTTAACTACAATCATTTAAGCAAAGGAGAGTCACTGGGTCCAAGTTTAGTAATTTGAGCAACAGCTCAAAATATGCTATTTAAATCATATCTAAGCTTACCTTCTATCTTGGTAAAATCATACTATAAAATGGGGTATATTCAAATTTCCAACATTACTTTTTCTTTGTTGATGAGACCTTAAAAATATAATTATTATAACTAAACGAGAACAAGTATCGCAAATATGACAGAATTGAAGCAGTCAATAGACACTAGCCAGACAACAGACAAGCAATTTAATATGTTCTTCCTAGACGACTAAAACGAGAGTGAGACTAGAGATGGGCAAAAATGTACGCAACGGTTGTTTTGCAACGGTTGCGGGCCGACGACGGTTGCAGCTTACAACGGTTGCGGATAAACCCCAGTTGCAGCTGCAACTATGTCGTCGATCGTACCGTGATCTGAAACTGAAACCGATCAGACAACCCAGCTGAAACTGAACTACTTGATGCACGCGCATTCGTTGGAGTTGGAGTTTACGCTGCAGCAATTATCTAACCTAGCACAATTGAATAATTGTGCTAGGTTAGATAATTATAACGTTGTGATTGTTATAACATGTTACCATTATTGCCAAAAAAGGATCAATGAAAGTTCCTTTTTTATATTAATTGGTTTGCTTTGTTCTTGTAGTTATTTATTTTTTGAAGTTATACTTCTTTGCGCCCGTTAGACACTTTGGGATGAGATGTTGGTCGAGAAACCGCGTCACGCTGAAAAGTAAGAACAAATTTTTAAGAACTATCGATTAATCGATTGTTAATCGAAGAAATTTAATCGAACAATTACTGATAATGATAATATAGGTATATAATATAATAATGAAGTCACGTATAATATATTGAAGATAAATATATTGAATAATATTGAAAAATGTCATATATTTCATTTATATATCCTGTCTGTTTGTGTGCGTGAGTGGGTGTATGAGAATGGCCAAAGAAGTATAACTTCCACCGTGTGGTCCGACGCACACCCAATTTTTTTTTTAGTAGGTCTATACTTTATTTAAATAATGGGACAGAATGTGCATTATTAGCTAAATTTTAAGTTGATTTTCTTTTAGTTTTATCACTTATTAGTTTCACTAGGTTATATAATAAATATTTAATTGTTGTTTTTTAAATTTTTAATGCCGTAATATATTACCATCATTCCATTGCTGCCAAACAAGGACAAATTAAAGTTGTTCTTTCATATTTTAAATAAAATAATATGCTATTACTAACATGTATATAACTATAAGTAGCAATCTGTTTTAATTTGGGTTTAAAATTTCTTTAATTTTTTACAGTAGTATTGTTGTACTGTATTTTTTTGTTTAGTAACAATGTATAGATATTGTTAATAATTATTGTTTATCATGATTAATTAAAACCTTGTATAAACAAAGAATTTAGTTTTAATCAGTAATTTTGCATTTCATTAGGCCTATATCTTATACAACCTGCATTAAGCATTGAAAACATTATTTATTACTGTTATAGTACGCATTGCAACTATAAGCATGAAGCGGTTGTGAGAAAGAGAACAAAGCGGCAACTATGGGCTGCAGCTGACTGTGGCACTTGTGCGCGGTAGTTGTTGGCAGGTGAAAACATTGCCTCGCAACCGCTGCAGCTGCAACCATTGTTTGCAACCGTTGCGCTTCTGCAACCGCTGCAGCTGCAGCGGTTGCGGGAAATTGACAACGTATTCCATCCCTAAGTGAGACCAAATCAGACAAGAAACACCAGAGTCGCCTCAGTCAGAGTCAGGCTGATTGCAATTGCCAGTTACACCACACCAGACCGGCAGACCGACCGGATCAGGGTTCCTCCCACTGATACCGATAGATAGTATTTGGCCTGCGCTCCCCCCTCCCCCCTCAACATTACAATCTAATAAAAATATGACTGAGTAGAAAGGCCTTAGTGAAAGAAAAGTTTTCTAAAACTGACTTTTTTCTCTAAATTTGACTTTTCTCTTAAAATGTTATTCTCAGCATTATAACAAATTAAATAAAAAGCTAATGCCTTTTCCCGGTGATCGTATCTTCTTCGTATTGAAGCTAAGTTGTCCTAGGAGCGATTTGTATTGTTCAATTGTTATAATGGTAGACTCGGAGTCCGGAAGTGGCGGTAGGCGAGGGGCGAGGAAGATTATCGTTGTAAAGGGCAACTTACAAATATTCGCTCAAATTAGGTCACTCGATGCAGGAGTGACTCATCGGACTGCAATCATTGGTTTAGGTTAGTAGTTCATGGCCGAGTATACGGTTATAAAAATTGTACTATATCACACGACATAGAGCGTATTACGCCAAGCACTAGTTAAATGTAAATAAACGGTAGTGTTGTCCTCAGAGTGACGTGGCATAATGCGCCGGCGACATAAGCCGGGCGTATTTGCCAACCTGCATTCTTACATTCTTACATATGAGACGCCGACACAACGTTGTGCGTATTTTAAGGCGAATATGAATGGTTTTATGAGTGTAGGATGAGTGTGGATGAGTGTAGT